>APFE031112587.1:13684-27403 GCA_000404065.3 Pinus taeda | reverse complement strand
GCTTAGGGTTTGTAAATTTGTTTTTTTTTCCATCACTCCCTCACCTTTTATTCCCTCACTTCTTTTCTATTTTCGTTAACTCATTTCAATATCCCGCATATCCCTAAAACTAAAAATCCTAATACCCAAACCCACTATTCCCAAACCCTAGTCAAATATCCCCAAACCCTAATTGCTATCCCAAAGCCTAAATACTATTCCATAAACCCTTTCATTCCCCAAAACCCTATAGCTAGCATCAAATCCTCCCCTCATCAGTCCCACTCATCCATGGAGCTCAAAAACATGCAAGCAACCGAAAAGCTACTAAGAGAAGGAGAACCAAGTTGACAACACTTGAAAGGGAAATTCAAGCTGAGCGTTAATCTTGGCTTGAGAGGAAAAGCTTGCACTTGGAGAAGATTTTGGAGGAGGCCAACATAGAGAAAAATATTTTGAGACACATAGCCTATCATTACATGGCGAGAAACAAAGTCTGCAAGGCAAGAATCAGGAGCTTAAAAGCAAAATTGAAGAAGGCATCAAGGAGGCGAAAGGAGCATGATAGACTTCAGATATTAGCTGAGGCTTCCTTGGCCCAATGAAATGCTTGATGGAGAATACTCAGCCCAAATTTCAAAATATTTGGGGCACTTTTTGCATTTTTGGACGTTTTGGCACAAAAAACAGAATTTTCTCCCCTATGCGCCGCGCCACTTGGCGCTCGCTTTTGATAGGAGCCTCCAAATGACAAAAACTCAGAATTTTTTGATTTGGAATGGAAAAATATGCTCACCTATCAATGGCCAAGAAATTTTTACAGGTTTTGAGCCCTCAAAAAGGTCAAAAACACTCAAAAAATGACCTTACTGCCCCTATTTTGACACACAAGAAGTAGTGTTGGGAGAACTAACTTTTGGAGGGGCAAATGGAGGCCAAATTCAAAAATTCCACTTGGGTTGGAAAGTAGATAGGCAGATCTTTCCAAAAAGCACACTTGAAGTGAATTTTGACACCGGAAAGGCCTCCAAAAGTGGCTCCAAACATGCACTATGCATAGAGAAATCAACGCAGTGCATAGGGGAAATTTTGCTTAGTTTGACCAAGTATACTCTGTTTTTCACCTAGCTTTTGACAGTATGACTTTTTCTCCTTCTTAATGTAAAACTTATGATGTAATTTAATGTACATTGATGGATCATGATGTAAATATGTCAAATTTTCACATATGGAGGTAGATTCATCTATCAAAAAGTTGTTTGAAACTAAATGAACCAGTTCCCTTGTTTCTAGAGGCATGTTGTTCCACTACCTAATTTCTAGTTCTCAATTTAGAATTAGTTGGAACAGCTCCTAAACTAGTGAGCTAGACCCCTAGAGGCTAGGATGAGTTATGGTTTGTCTATATGTTATGTTTTTTTAGTCATTAGCATGGTTGGACGTTTGAGAAAGCAAGGAGCTTCATTATACACTCATATCAACATTTTGGCTAAGGAATTGAAACCAGGGTTTGCAGCACTCTTTGGGATTTATGTGGCATTTTGTTTTGGTACAATGCTTTCTTCTATAATTGTGAATTTAATTATATGTTATGTATGACATTATCTATCTTATTTCTTCTTAACTAAATCAAACAAGGGTGAAGGTAGAATCCATTGAAATTGCAGTGCTCTACCTAGGGTTTGCTTTAGTTTTTGATGTTTTCAGTTGTTTGAAGAGGATCAATGGCTTCTCTTGCCCTCTTCAGCTCCTCACCTATCTAATCCATCCATCTCATTTGATTTGAAGTGCCAAAACCAATTTCCTACCTTGCCCCATTGAGATCTCTGCAAGACTGAGCCTCATTCCCTGCACCTAAGATCTCCCTTTCCCTTAGAGCCAAAAAAAACATCATTTTATTCAATCAAAATTCTTGTATGCATACCTAGCCTAAGATCAGTAGTTATATCAGTCATCTCAAGCCCTTAGTGATCATATTTGTGCTGAGATTGACAGGAGAGAGCCCTCTCTCGACCTGGTAGGGCTAGCTACCAGGTTAAGTGTGGTTTGATGTTGTCCTCGATCCTACCTTTCTCAGCCTAAGGTAGATTTAGGCTCTAACAGGATCCATCAATAACATCAATCAAACATCAAATATATCTGCATCAACCAATCTCATTTGCACCAATCAAAACTGAATCAATCAATCACTTTTCAGAATGTTGTAACCAGAATATAGTAACCAGAGCACAGTAACCAGAACTCAGAACACTGCAACAACAAATAGTAGTAGCTAAAACATATTTTATGAGGTATACACTACTTCAATGTGTCGAACCTATGTGCATATGCTCTTTTCTCAAGGCAAACATTAGTGCAGATCTGCAAATCAAATTTAAGATGTATATGTTATTTTGATATGCAGAACTAGCGTGTATACATGCCTTTTCTAAAGTGAACCTGCGTACAAATCTGTAAATGATGATTCAAACTTTACAACAATTTTAGAATTCAGTTATACCCAGATCATCATATTTACTAACTACAACATGCACCAGCTATTCAAATAAATAATCAAAAACCACATAAAGATACTTCACTTCAAGCCTTAAGATCATGACCCATCATTAGATATTATCCTTCATCAAGCATTAAGGTTCATCCTTGGTTCAGATCCAGCTATGGACCATAACCGAATAGCCTATATGCTAGATTTTGCTCTTCATCAGATATTCAATACTTGAGTGCCTTTGCCTAATGAACTTCTCCTCCTTTTATAGTCTTAGACCTTACTCAATACCATGGACCAAAACCACTTAGGACCAATACCTTGGACCAAATACCTGGGGTCAACACTCCGGACCAGATACCTTGGACCAATACCATGGACCAAATACCAAAACTTAGTTTTCCATCATATATGCATATTTCCTTCTGTGAAACTACGTGTGTATGTTATACGCTCCTTTTGGTCTACTAACCCGCGTGTACATGCGGCTTGGTCAATGAGTAACCTGTGTATACCTTTCTTTCTTCATTCAATGAGTCTGAATTGCGATCTATCATCAAAGTGAGTTGCCATCAAGGACAACACCTGTGTCATAGTGCAAAATTTGTGTCATAATGCTAACACCTAATATCGAAAGGGTCAATAGTATAGGGATTTATTTGGACAACTAATGTTGTTCCTGGGTCAGGCCCCCTCACGCCAACAGTTTCCAGTCAATGGGTCTAGGCAGCCTTGGCCCGGACTCTGCCTCACTAAGAGAACATTGCATAATCCTGAGAGGGAAGGCTTTGTCTTCCTTTGAGGAAATGTGCATTTCTACCCAGTGACTGTCCTCCAGCCTTGCATTGCACACTTCTAAGGGACAATGACTACTAGCCCAGAAAATTGCGCAATGAAGTCGCTGAGCCTACAACCATTGCTAGCTGCGATTGTGCATTGCACAATTCTAGTAGTTAACAACTAGGATATATTGTGCATTGCTCAATTATAGTAGTCTATCAGCCTCCTCACAGCCCAAATTGTGTCTTGCATGGTCTTTGCAAATAGTCTTTTGACCTCCTAAAAGAAATTGTGCAACCTTCATGATTAGTCACACCGATAGGTTGCAAGTTTGTTCTCAAGTTCATTTTGGTTTTCGTCTGATAGATTTCTTGCCATGAGTGTTGCCATTTCTCTAGGTATCGCAGGTGTTCATCTGCCTCTTATAAGTATAGGTACAATGGTTTCCAAGAGAACAGAGTTGAAGATGCCGTTTAGAGCACACTTGGGGATGCAGTTGATCAAGTATCTATGGACTTGCCTACCCACAAAGACATCAAGTTGTTCGTAGACAAGGACATCAAGATATGATGGCAGCAACATCACAGTAAGAAGCACCATGAATAGAAGTTGAAGGTAGCATACTGGATGCAACGAATGCAAGAGGAAGGTTTTTGACAACAAAGAGGTGGAACAAAGTTGCAAGCTCAAGCAGATCCATTTGTGATGAAAGCAACTTTGGAGACTCAAGCTATGAGGTGACGACGTGACATGAAGATAGAGAATGGAACAGAGAAGGAGTTGCATGTGTTGAAGTAGAAACTCAAGGAAGAATGGGAGCTGCATAGATGAGAGAATGAGTTGCAACATGAACAACTACAACAACGGGCGCAACATGCACTCATGGATGAAACTATGTTCTTACAAGTTAAAAATCCATCCTAGCAGTTGGCATGGAGCAGACATGGTGAGCAGTGTTGTTTGTCGCATGCAATGGAATTCAACAACATGCATGTCATTGTGCGCACACATGTAATCCCACCAATTCATCACACTCACCAAGGAAAATACAAGAAGAAATTCCAACTAGAGCTGAACATGTTCTTGACAGTTGATGCGCATGACCACCAGCAAACACTGGAAGATCAGCATTAACACTATGCATCAGTGTGTTTCTAGTTTGGCCACACCCAAGAAGACCATGCGCATTCTAGTAGACGAGTTGGACAAAGGAGCCACACCACTGCACCCAGATGCAATGGAGGCAAGAGTTCTCTTAAGCAAGATGTCACCATGGAGTGCATGCACACCATCACGGACAACCAAGCTTGGCATCAACTCACCACCTTCACCATCAAAAGCATGTCAAATATTTGGTCTCACCACAATGGACCGAGTGTCAGTGATGTCTTGCATGGCTTGCTCAAGCCATTTTGTCTCACATGGGCACATGTGCATTGTAATTTAACTTCTTGTCAAGTCAAAGTTCAAGTGTCCATAGTTGGATGTAACATTCATAGAGTAGATGAAGATTCATGAGGGTAGATGAAATGTCACAAAGGGGAATGTCAAGGGACACCCCACACTTTGCTATAAATAGAACCTCATAACTCATTGTATAGGCTTTTGGCCAGCCAAGCTTCCGATAAGACTATCTTGGAGAGAGCTTGGACAATATTGTAATGAGCGTTGGCTTCTCCAATGTGCAGAGCTAGTATATTTCTTTGGAGGAGCAGGTGGTTGTCACTATAACATTCTGCTATCAAAACGAGTGGTTAGGCATGGATGTATTGTAACACTGGAATTTCAACTTCTTAATATAACAGATCCAACATGTTTCATGCATATGTTGTATTGTATTATATGTTATCTCGATTACTCTAAATGATATATGTATTTGTTTTCTTACGCCTGCATGTATGGACTATTCTATGTATGTATATGTGAATATTTCTAAAATGTGATGTTGGTTTAACCATCATTTTGGATTGCTAGATAACTTTCCTTCCATGTTGTGATGCATATTTTCTCTTGTGTTCCCTTCTTAACTCCATGCTATCACATGTTTCTAAGGGGCACACTCATCTCAACCCCTATGTGTTAGAACCTCTCATGCACCTTCCTTAGCTTGTTGTAGCTTTCACACCCTAGCTACCAACAGAGACATCTTAATTTCCTCTATGCAAAATTGCGGTCAAGGCATAAACATATGACCCACTGCTGGGACTCCTACACCAAATGGTTTGAGGTCTAATTGGGACTTCTTACCGGAGAGATCCCCTTACATGTTGGAAGGTACAGCACCATCAACACGCTAGTTATCATCTAAAAAAATATAGTCTTTTGTATTCATATTAATAAAAAAAGTAACATATATAGTTGTTGATGGTGTTGGATGCCACCAATAGTAAGGGGGTATCCCTGATAGAAAGTTCCAATTAGAGCTCACATCATTTGGAGTAGGAGCCCCAATGGAAAAATATGGTTAGTTACCATTATCTTAAAGATATTCCTTGGCTGCAATAAATGACACGAGAGAAACACATGTAATTTCGAGATAGACAAGTAAGTTAGCCTTGTGATATATTCAATTGTTAAGTTCATAATGTTTCTTTCACGGAACAAAAAATAAAGTGAAACTTTAAGAGAAAAGTAATAGTACCATCCTGATAAAGACACATGCATATATATGAAAGAATCATTAGTAATCTTGTTAAATAGTTCACAAAGAAACAACGATAATGAAAGCAAAAGACACATGATTCAAAGATGCATACTAAAGCCAACAAAATAGTTAATTTTCATTAGTATGTGTTCATATAAAAATACAAAAAAAACATTGAAAATAGTCTCACAAGAATTCGTGACATATGCATGAAAAGTTTGTCTCCCAAGATACACCATTAGAATGACACAACATTCGTTTGAATAGTGGCACATTAAGCACCTACTTTCTTCTCAATCTCTAATATGCCTAGTTTGAGAAGCGAAGGTCAAAAGTCCTTTTCTTGAGTTATGACAGTGTATATATAACAAATGAGATGACTCTCCACCTCCCTTATGACTCTTAAGCTCCCCTCATGACTCTTGAGCTCCTTGTGACTATTCGAATTCCTATAAGACCGTTGGAATTTCTACATGATGTTTCACATTCTATGAGTGGCATTTGGACTTCCATGGCCTTTACATTTTCTCATTTTAGAAGTTACATAATTACATCCATGAATAATGTGGCCAAGTGTTATAGACATATTTGGGCACTGCAACCCCAATCACATATGTCGATAAACCAAGGGCTCTCAAACCCCTAAAAGTGTTGTTTCACACCTTAAAGGATCAAGGTCAACTGATTACATCATTTCCCAGAAGTTCTCCCTGAGAAACTACTCAGAACTGGTAAAAATTAGATCATATAGACTGCTCCATCCTCAGGGTGCGATCCATCTCACCTATTACACACAACTGGTGCGATGCACACTGAAAAGCCCTTCTGTAGGGTGTGATGAGCGAGACCAGACAAATGGTAGAGGTAGTTTGCTAGGTGGAAACTCAAATAATCTTCTAAAAACTGCTCATATGACACTTGCCTCTCTGAATTTGCCAAGGGATGAGTAAGAGATCATGAAATCCCCAAGTGGAACCAAGAACTATCAGTGAAATGACACTAATCAAAAACCGAGAAGCTGACTCACCCCTCTGCAAATATCTATAAATGGATCCCTCATCCTAGAGATCCAGAGGCTGGAATTTTGTAATTTGTAAGGAAGTGTTGTTGGTTTCTCTTTGAGACATTGTATTGTTGGGTGATCTTGCTTTTCATGAGGTGAAGAGGGCTTTCATGCTGGGAAGATGATGCTGGATCAGACAGCTGGGTTTTAATCCTCTCTTCTACTTCTACTATCAATAAAGCTATTTGAGTTTTCCTCCATATACTTGTGTACTTGTAAATCTTGTATGGTTAATGTACATTTGATTCTACATTGTTTATGGTATTATAGATCTCTATGCTTTGATGGTATTTTGTTGCTTTGCCTCTACAGGTATTCTTTGAAGTGGGACAAGTGAGAAAGGAGTGGCGAAGCTCTATCAAAGGAGAGAGGAAGCAAGCAAGGAGCCAAGTGAAAGACCAAGGTTGGTGCTCTATGCTTCTCTCTTATCTATCATACATAAAGGAAAACACAAGTTACTTTGAATTGTTTGTTTCTAAGATAGCTACCCATCTTAGTGGGACTAGTAGATCAAATAGTGACACTAGTTTTCCTAGAAACAAAATGGCGACTCCACTAGGGAACGAATAGTTTGTTTGTTTTTTACTATTGTTTTCTTTATAAACTACAGATGGAGCCTGAAGTTAAGCCAGCTAGCCTTCGAACTACACTTACTATGCAATTCCAAAGTAGATCAATGCTGCTTCACTCAATCTCTGGGTTGGTTTATGAACTGAACATCTGACTTGCAAACATCCTAAGTGCCCTAGTGGTAGCTCAATAACCTCATAAGATCATACCCCTATACTTTGTGTTTACTGTCTATCATAGCTTGGCTAAAATAGCTGAACTTAGCTGCAAATTTTGAGCAAACACCAAGCTCAATTTCATTCTCTAGACCATCGCACCATCTCCCATTGGCAATCTGGATGCATCGCACCTCCCATGTGTTGTAGGTGAGATCCATCCTTGTTTCCCTTAAGGACAGGTGCAATGATTGAATGAGATTGTTTCTCTCTCCATAAATTGGTTTTTCCTTCATTGTTTTTAGCTCTATTCAGCAATTTTGCAACCTATGATCAGTATATCATTGTTGAAACCTTCTTCCTTTACATTATTCAGCCTCCATTGGTAAGGAATTTTGAGTTTTTTTTTTTTTAATGTATTTTTCATCATTTACAGTCCTCCTTTGCAAATAGTAGCTTAATCGAACTATTGTCTTTTGATTCCAAAGTGTTGTAACTGTTGTTTTGAGTCAAGAAAAGAGTGTCGTAAAGTCTTCCTCTTTCAGATAGTCGATTGTACTTTTGCCATTGTATTTTATTTGAATTGTCAGTGAAGTGTCGAAAGTAGTTTTCGATTCAAAATTGAAAGTGTCGTCTTAGTCTTCCTTTCGTTTTTGAAAAGAAATTGCTGAAGTGTCGCTTTGAAAAAAAAGTAGTTAAAATATGTACTTAGTTTTCTTTTTGGCATTCTCACATCAAGGAAATAGAAAACCAAATACATGCATGTGCATTTGCATTTAGACTGCATGCAGAAATTGACTTAGGAAAGTGCATGAACATAAAAACACTTTGGCACCTAATGCACAACATCTAGAAGTCTAGGCTAGAGATGTATTCAGGCATCGTAAAGCCTGCTAACTATCATTTTCATCGTAGGTTGGGTGATTCCTCCTCTTTGATATGACAAGTGCCAGTATGGACTTGTGCTCCCACGTACCGTCGAGTATATATTTGGAGACCACAATAAGCTGATATCCTTTATCCTTAGGAAGTCGTGTCTGCCACCCTATCAATCACAATGCACTAAACACAACATTCAGGAAGATTGACTACCATACATAAAGTCCTCAGTAATTTCTCTTTAATTTACCACCGAGGTGTATATTGCAGTTTTGCGATTGGTTTGGTAATCCCTCTATCTAGATTTCCATAGTAGTCATTTTTGTTCCTTTTCGACTCCTTAAAAGAAAAGGTCCATTTGAGCACTTGTCACTTCAGGCTCATTAAAATTCAAAGGTGACTAAAGTCACCTTTAGCTTTTTCTCGACTCTTAAAAATTGAAAAAGCAAGTTGTGTCAAAGCGTCATAAAATTCATTTAATTCGGAATAACATTTTCCCCTTTTTAATTTTGAGTTGATCAAGTAATCCGCAATCGTGGAATAAATTCAATAAAAACCCCATCGTTCACAGAGACTAACAAGTCAACCATCTTTGACTCTAGAGGCAAAACCATTTTGGGTGAAATGGTCTCGTTTAACTAGGTCGAAATCTCTTGGTTTATTTCAAACTTGTGTTTCAACATCATCAAAGACTCTAGTTACTCCAATTATTTATGGTACATCTGCCTTTACAGAAGAAGTTCCGCAGTTACAAGAGGACATTAGAACTGATCCTAGTGTAATGGTAGACACCTCAATACCTGAAACAACTCCATCTAGAGTTGGTCCAGAAATTGAAATTCACTCACCTGAACATCTGGGAGTTGAGTTCCAGAATTCAAAAGGTGTCACCCCTCCCGCATATGTCACTACAAAAACTATACCTTCTTCAGCCCCGGAAATATTTTATGGACCTGACGGTCTACGTCTTCCACCTGGACTGGTTGCTATAGAATAATTTGTAGAGGATCTTCCATCTAGTACTCCATTGCATTTTGGAGCTAGGATCCACTTATACCCTTCTATTCCTGGAGTTAATTCTATCAATCATCCTTCATCACAAGTTCCTGTCGAATCGCTAGGAAATCTTTTGGATAGACTAAAAATGTCTGAAAATCCATCAACATCTAGGACTGTGTCATCTGATACAATAGTAGTAGAGCCTCCTACTGCTACTTTGAAAATGTTTGCTGGTATACCATTTGTCCCAACTAGTTATCAACTGCTAGATGGAGTCCACCTAGGGACTATTTCGACAGCATGGTCTATTCCTATTGGTTCATCTAGAATCTTATCTGGAATTTCTTATGTTGAGACTTAGAAAATTGATCCTTCACATCGGTATCAATTTGGGCAGTCCAGTCTCCAAAGACCAATTTATCCTTTGAACATTGGATTGCCACCACATGGGGGGCAGTATGCCTTTCCATTGTTCCCTCTGGGAGAACAACCATATGAGAGTTCACAACAAAATTCGGGTCAAACTGTAATTGCATCCAGTGGTTGGGTACCAATACTACCTCAATAGCCAAGAGTTGTATATTCAATGCAACCAAATCAACCTGTGTCGAACATTCCCACTAAACTGGCTATTGTGACGGTGTTGAAAGTACAAGCGCTGCCTATTGTATGTCAACCTCAATTCTCTCAAGTCATAATACAACAGCCTCTTATTTCCATGACTCAATCAAAACCACAGATTAGTGGCCCTTTAACTAAAGTGACTCAGGCTCAAATGGGTACTATCACCCCTCATCTTGGTCAAACATCCAGTATTGGACAACAACAAATGGTCCAACAACCATGGTTGGTACAATATCAACAACCACAATTCCAGCAGGCTTACCGAGGACCTGAGCAAGAAAACTTTACAGGTAATGGGCATCCGTATTTTTAAAATGATTACCAAAAACCATATTATAATGGTTATGCCCATCAACCTTATCAAAGTTATCAACATCAGATACATTATGCTGGTACGCAAAGACCCACTGCTCAGGCAATCCCATCTTATCTTGGGTACGCTTCGCTAAACCTGAATCAATAGTTGCCCTTTGTAGCAACTCTAGAATTACCATATTTGAACCGGTTAACAAATTATCCAATTGCTTATGCCCCATGGGAGCCAACGATTCCTCACAAACTTCCCTCAAATATTCCTAAATTCAATGGAAATCCAGGTGAAGATCCATCGAATCATGTAATGACCTTTCATTTGTGGTGTTCATCCAACACCCTCAATGATGATTCGATTAGGCTTCACCTTTTTCAGCAAATGCTAACTGGTCCAGTATCCAAATGGTACATCGAATTGCCTAAGGCTTCATTCAATAACTTTAGCACCCTTGCCACCACCTTTTTAACCCATTTTTAGTTACCCATAAGGTACAAAACAGGAACGAAGCTCCTTACCAATTTTAAACAAACAACAGCCACTCACATATCTGATCATATTCATAAGTGGAAACGATGTCATCGAGTGGTAAAGACCTATGTTCTTGATCAGCTCTTAGCTGAGTGGTTTATGAAGTCATTATTACCTTCTATTAACGAATATGTGGCAAAAGGGGGAGTTGTCACTGAAGAGCAAGTCATTGCTTGTGCACAATATGTAGACTTGATCTATACTCAGTCTGGCATGCTCTATGATAAAATTCTTGATGCTCCTAGACCATAATTTTCCATTCCTCCCCCTCCTAAATCAAACAGGGACACTCATGCCAGTGATGGCATGATTGGCACCTCAAGTATGCAAACCGCAAAGGCCCTATTTGGTAAGGCCCTTGTAGTTTCCAGTAAAAAAGAAAATGACAAACTTCCTGCCTTAGAGGTTAATGCCATGTCATTGGACAAAGGAAAAGAACTAAAGCAACCAGGGGGCAAGAAGAAAGTGAAAAACAAAAATAAGAAACAGAAAGATTCAACTCCTGAGAAATCTTCTAAAAGCCCTGCTGGGAAAGAGAAACCTTGTTATCCATGTTTAATATGTAACGACGAGCATTTCATGAGAGAATGTCCACATCGAGCTGAGGTTGTGAAATTTTTCAAGACTTCAACTACCTCAGCAATGTTGACTGATTTGTTTCCAAACCCAGAAACTAACTTGGTTGCTATTGACCATGCTTCCAAATCCCAAATGCTTATGCTATCCATCTCGAAATAGAAAAATGACACTTTGATATCAACAAGGAATAAAGATTATGGGAATCCACATTCATCGAACAGCAAGGCTACAAATCAACCCAGTAGTTCGCCAACGACTTTCTCAGAAGTTGTGCCACCCATCATTCCTGAATTAACTAGAAAGCTGCCTAAGGGAGTAATACATAAATCGACATTTAATCCTCTAATCGAGCAACACAGAATTATAATATAGTGGAAGATCTGGCTCAATTTCCATCTGCTATGTTGACACTTGAAGTACTGTAGAATTACCCCTCCCAAAAGCAGGCTCTGTTATCAACAATAGGTGGGATTAACCCAGCGGATTCCAATCTTGTGGCCTTCAACCATAAAGGGTACAAACCTCAGTTATCGACCCAACTTGGTTTCCTTATACATGTAAAAACCCTCAACAAAACTGTTCATCGAACAATTATTGATGAGTGTGCATCTACCTGCATTATGTCAATGAGTTGCTTGAAAACTTTAGGCTCGCCACCCTTGTCATGATCATCAACGACATTAAAAGCGTTCGATGTAAGAACATACACAACATATGGGATTTTAAGTAACTTGCAAGTTGAACTGGGGGGGAAATATAGTAGAAATTGAAGTCGAGGTCATTTATGGAAACCTTGACTACAATATCCTACTGGTCAGGCCCTGGATTTATGCTATGGCTGCCGTTGTGTCAACATATTTTAGAAAGATTGCATTTCCCTTCAAAGGTGGAATTACAATCATTGACCAACTAACCTTTTTCCCCAACAGTTCACAAGCTACTGGAAGCATTCCATTGATCCATGGAAGTTCTCAATCACTTCAAAATGTCAGAGTAGGTCTTCTAAAAGACCCTTCCTTAATGGGTACTTGTTCCCTCCCGCCTCTAAGTAATCTGGCGGAAGTGGCCACAGTGGAAACCTATCATATCATATCTTCTACATCATCAGAGATTAAGAAGAACTCTGACCATTTTGATACTATGGGTCATCGAGGATGGTTCTTATCTTGTGTCGACCTCGTTACAAAATGAAACAAGGGTTATTGAGGATAGTTCTTTTACTGTGTCAACCTCATTAAAAAATGAAACAACTCCCTTTCCAAATCGAGTCTTTGATTATGATCTTGTAAAATCCAAGTCGAGTCTTTCAAAGATCTTGAAGGTAAACCTTCATTCCAACCACCGCATTGAATGCAATGAAGCTTGGGGGACATGCACCTCGATTTGCGTCACTATATTGGGGGCATGCGAACTTATAACAAGCATAGTTTTTCGTTTCAAGCTTTTGTAAACATGAAACAAAATTTGAGCATATTTTGTCGCATGGTTCAAGCTCATTAAAAAAATGAACCAGGCTATGAGCAATGCTTTGGCAGGGTTCAAGCTCGTTAAAAAATAAACTTGCCTACGACCAATGTTTATGCAGGGTTCATGCTCGTTAAAAAATAAACCCGCCACTAATCATAGTTTCCTCTGATTCAAGCTCATTAAAAAATGAATCCACCTTTAGTAAATGACCTCTGTGATTGCCATGCTATTAGCCTTTTGAGCCTTGGTTGTGTTCTTCCATCACGTCCATAGAAAATTTTAGGGGCGAATGTTCGCCCTTTGGCAAAATTAAGGGGTTTTAAATTTTTAGTGGGCAAATATTTTGTATCATAGTACATTTTTACAAATCACCTCAAATAGCCCACCTTATTTTAAGGGAGAAGGTAAAAAAGGGCCCTTGAAATTAGGAGTTACAACCTTCCATTCGCCCATTTTCAAGAATAGGTTTTATTTAAGTGAATCCATTCGCCCATTTTCAAGAATAGGTTTTATTTAAGTGAATCCTATGGGCCAAATACCATATTTATAAAGAGATATGGTAAATTAATAAAAATATAAATAAATGAAAAGTATGGTAAATAAATAAAACATTTTTTATATTTACTCCATAAGTCACCTTATATACATGCA
>APFE031112587.1:1948-12881 GCA_000404065.3 Pinus taeda | reverse complement strand
TGATAAAATCGCCTTCCATTTTTCCTATATACCATGGAGATTCGCCCATTTATTATACTTATAAATTTAGGGGGGTTCTTAAAATTTTCCCTGATCACCTCCATTCTTTTGGCCGATCATACGCTTCCACTTGATTGTTTACCCTTTTGAGAAACAGCTATGATGAGTGGTCCTTTTAGCCACCCTCTTCACACTGCCATTTTTTGAGAAGTTCCAAGATTACCCGAAACTGGTTCCAAGATTACCTGGAACCCATTTGCTACCCTAAACACCACTCATTCCTAAAATAACGAGTCTACTTTAAACTCTTTTCTGACTTGCTAAATATGAAAAGATTTTCGAGCAATTGGCCTCTCCATCTTGCTAAAGTGATTGGAAGTGCCATCCCTCCTGTATTTTCATCTTTTTGGACTTGAGGGATTATCACACAAAAAGAACGAGTACTTGTCTTTTTCGGCTCGCTAAAGTGATCAGAAAAGTCATCCCTTTTGTATTATTTTAATCTTTTTCAGACTCAGGGGATTATAATATGAAAAAGAACTTTCGGAGTTCCCTTTCTGCCCCTTTTCAAACTCTCTAAACATGAAACAGACTGAGTTATCTTTGTCATTAAACTCATTAAAAGAATAGTGACAAACTTGTTCGTCCGGACAAGAGCAAGTTTCACTGTCGCTAGGCTCGCTAAAACATAGTGACAGGTTTGCCTGAAGGGAAAATTATAGAACAAGCATATGTTATCCTCTTCAAGCTTGACAAAAATAAAGAGGTACTAGTTAGCGATGACTGGGGAAAAAGGGAAGAAAACTTGAAGAACTTCATTGGTAGCAGGTCACTCTTGAACATGACACTTTCACTCCATCATCATGATTGAGTCGGGTTGGGTTATTCCATTCACCATCACCATTGGTTCTTCATACCATTCATGGGGTTAACGCTATCGATCCATCTCAGTGTTGCCGATATGTTCAAGAGAAGTCACTCAGAGAATTCACCAACCCAGCTAATGCCTCATCCACTACAATGCCTTCACTCTCCATTTTTCATGACCGCCATTCCTGAACCTTGTATCATCAGATCATTTTCACCTCCAGAAAATCATTTGCTTCATTTCGTGTCATAGATGTAGGATTCATTAAGGCCCTCCTATGACAAGTCACTTCTTGTCAACATCAACTCATTAAATTTGATTAAATTAAATTAATCAGATTTAAAAATAAAAATAAAAATAAAAAATAAAAAATAAAAATAAATAATAAATAATAATAAATAAATATATAAATAATTAAATAAAACATAATAAATAAAATTCTATTGATTATTATATTAAATTTAAATTAATTACTTTCCTTCCTATTAATTAATTTGAATTAATATAATATTAATGAATTAGATCATAATAATTTTTTATTTAATAAATTATATTAAAATTAAATTGATTAAATTAGTTAAATTATATTAATTCATATAATAAGAATTAAATGAAACATTATTAATTAAAACAAAAATCACAATTAAATTTAAATTTAAATTTAAACTAAATTGAATTAATTAAGGCCCTCACCTTCATCAAAACATGTCGGCTCTTTACACTACCTATCATAACCTTTATTTATTTATCCTCAGCTTTCTTTGACTTCTTCACAAATCTAATATCCTGATGATGAACCAAGGAGGATGGTTCGAAACGTTGAAGCATAAAACAACAAAATGCGATGGACCTGGAAGATATAACCACACATAATGCAGATCGCAGAAGTCTCAAATCCATTATTATCCAAGAAGTTGACTTAGGAACAACCCTTTCAGTACTTTGAAGCTTTCATGCCTCAATGGCAAGTTTCTCACTTTCGGCGACAGGTTTACATCAATGGCCTTCAACCGAAATATTTTGTGTGGTGTTCGACATCAGATCCTATATTCACACCACGTGAATTATACTATAGTATCTTGAGGGTCATTATCATTATCGATGATACCTCTCATGCATGTTAACAGCTTACATCATTGGCTGGTAATCAGGCGATGTCTTTCCATGTTCGACTTCAAGACATCTTTTCACATGGATCGACTTGTACATCGGGTGAAGATTGAACGAGTTTGAAGACCTTGGATCTAGTTTCATCCATCTGGGTTGTGATATATTTAGGGAAATAAAGACATCAAATGTACTCCATAGCTACACAAATGATCATCCAAACTAAGGGATGATGGCTCTACCAGAATCATCATTCTACAACATAGATAGTTGTCTATCCTATGTACATGAAAATGAATTTATAAAGATGAGCATGGGAATGCCTGTCTCAGCTAGACCATGAAAGTAATATGAAGATAATGTATTATATTGTATTTTATACAGGTCACCTTCCAGTTCGAAAAACCTTGGATCCTCATGATAAAGCATTTCACCTGACATCATAAGATTTACAACCTCATGCTTTAGGGGGCAACTGTTATAGACATATTTGGGCACTGGAACCCCAATCACATATGTCGATAAAAAAGGACTCTCAAACCCCTAAAAGTGTTGTTTCACACCCTAAAAGATAAAGGTCAACTGATTATATAATTTCCCAGAAGTTCTCCCTGAAAAACTACTCAGAACTCATCAAAACTAGACCATACAAACTGCTCCATGCTGAGGGTGCAATGCATCTCACTTGTTATACACAAGCAGTGTGATGCATACTGAAAGCCCTTCTATAGGGTGTGATGAGCAAGAGTAGATAAATGGAAAAGGCAGTTTGCTAGGTGGAAACTCAGAGAATCTTCTAGAAACCACTCATATGACACTTGCCTCTCTGAATTCGCCCAGGGATGAGTAAGAGATCATGAAATTTCCAAGTGGAACCAAGAACTATCAGTGAAATGACACTAATCAAAAACCCAGAAGCTGACTCACCCCTCTACAAATATCTATAAATGGATCCCTCATTCTAGAGATCCAGAGGCTGGAATTTTGTAATTTGTAAGGAAGTGTTGTTGGTTTCTCTTTGAGACATTGTATTTTTGGGTGATCTTTCTTTTCATGAGGTGAAGAGGGCTTTCATGCTGGGAGGATGATGCTGGATCAGACAGCTGGGTTGTAATCCTCTCTTCTACTTCTACTATCAATAAAGCTTTGAGTTTTCCTCCATTACTTGTGTACTTGTAAATCTTGTATTTGTGAATGCAATTGTATGGTTAATGTACATATGATTCTACATTGTTTATGGTATTATAGATCTCTATGCTTCGATGGTATTTTGCTGCTTTGCCTGTACAAGTGTTCTTTGAAGCAGGACAAGTGAGAAAGGAGTGGAAAAGCTTTATCAAAGGAGAAAGGAAACAAGCAAGGAGCCAAGCAAAAGACTGAGGTTGGTGCTCTCTGCTTCTCTCTTATCTATCATACATAAAGGAAAACACAAGTTACTTTGAATTGTTTGTTTCTCAAATAGCTACCCATCTTAGTGGGACTAGCAGATCAAATAGCGACACTAGCTTTCCCGGAAACACGAAGTATAATGACACATATGAATTTTGAGGTGACACTTGGACAAGCCATGACTTGGAAATGATGACATGGACTTTATTGTAGAATATGCATGCCAAGATTATCTTCTTGCTGCCATCTTCTATATCAATATCTTGAGCTATATCTAGAAGCATAATGTACATAGAGTTCAAAATACTCATGTAGAAGGAGAATTTATAAATAGAACAAAATGCATGGTTAGAAATATCTTCTTGAATATAGGAGCATGGTAGATATAACTCCATATATTAATGTAGAAGGATCATACCTAGTATAGGACCACATGCACAATCAAAGAAAATTGACCATGATTAAGGATCTTTGAAGACCTCCATCATCAAAAAGAAAGAAACATTTGCAAGGTAAGGATCTTCAAGATCCTTTGATGGAATCTTCAAAAGAAGATTCATAAACAAAAGAAGATGTCTCATTAGGAGTCCCATTCATGGGATTCAAGAAAAGGATGTTATGCATGTGATTCAGGAGGATCTGTCAGATTAATGCACCCAAAGAACTCAGGTTGTCATCAGTCTCATCAATTGTTGCCAAAGTTTTTAGTTCTCTCAGGGTTGTTTCATCGATAAGATTTCGTGGTGAAATGTCACAATGTGACAAATTGGTTTCATATGGTTCATTTAAAAGGACATGAGCCATGGTATATAAATATGATTCAAAATCTATTAAAAACCTAAGCCTAACCTACCACATTAATCATAAACCTAAAAACCTAATCCAATGATCACATACCTAAGACTAAACACGTAAAAACCTAAGTTAATACATCCTCAGTCCATGAACTTTATAAACAATGCAAATGTATTATGAAACAGTGCCTAACCACCATTGTAAACCACAGTGGAACCGCATGGTCATGTTCCTAGAGATGGATAAAACATCAGGGTTTCATAACACCGCATAGACACTTGACCTTGTTAGAGAAAGGTTTGCATGTGACCAGTGTGGGAGTTCACCATTAGAGGAGATCACCGCGTGGATAGTGTGAACGTTGGGTTTACAACTGGCAACCATGGAAGTAGCCGCTAAGGAAAATTTGGCAGTTGTCACATGCGAACAGTTGGTGAAACTGTCGCTGGAACTGTCGGGAAAACCACCAGATGGCAAAAAAACAGTTGATTGCCGGTGTTCACATGGAAGCAGTTAGCCTCTGCCCAGTTAGCCTGACCACCTGTAGTTGTGGTTTATCCTAATGTTACTTATGGGTTTTTTGGTTCAGTTTGTCTTTAAAACTAATGTGATGACCAAGCAACTTACCCTAGGTGGAAAACAACAATCAAACCGACTTTCCAAACTCATCCATGAGCAACCAAATTCACCCTATATTTAGAAAAGGTGCTTTTGATGAACCTGGAGGCCTTTAAAAGGTGGATTTGCTTCTTTGAAAACATTAAAGTGGTTTTGTTTTTTCATTTGCAGTTTCTGGAGGTCATAGGTAGTTTTGTTTTCAGTGTAACAAGGGTATCTGAGGTTGTTTTGGAAACCGTAAGAAGTGATGGAAAGCTAGTTCAAAGGGATATCTATTGGCAGTGATCAAAAGTTCCTACATGCACATTCAGTTTGGTTTTCTTCTCTGTGTAATCAACTTCTCTTGTTTCAATCCTAATAAAGTGGTTGCCCATCTTGATAGCGGACCTAGAGATGTAGTCATCAGGGATGAACTCCGTCATCAATTTTGACGTCTAGTATCGTTGTGTTTTTTCTGTTTATACTTCTATTATGCATCAATTTTATGTCTAATTAGCTATCATAAAGTGTTCTTATCAAGCAGGTTTCCTCAATTTTCTGTGCTTTTAGCTAACATTCAAATCAATAATGGTTAATCAATTCTACATTATTTTTTAGTTTATGATCATTTCAGATCAACATGCAAGCTAAGATGAAGTAAGAAGGGCCACACCAAGGACAACCAAATGAAGCTAAGATGATCAAAGGAGAATCAAGATGAGGTATGTATACATCAAATTTAAGTCATGTATATTATTGAGTCATGGGAATATTTCTATGACACGATCAAGTATGAAAGAATATCTTTACCAATGACAAGCTCGAAGGCATGTACTACCATGAAATGAAGGTCAGCGAAAGGAAATACTCACATAAGGAGTATAATATTGTTTACTAAGAAGCAAGAAGGAATGTTGACTAGTGCAAGAATAAAGCAATAAAGAAGTTCTCCCACAAGGAGTAGAAGATGGTTGACCAATCTATTCAAGAACAAGAAAATGAAGAAAGAGATCAAGAATGAGAAGAACACCATGGTTACAAAGAATCACTATCTGACAAGATATTTTGAAGACATCTCCTGAAAGAAGGCATGGAAACTTTGACAAAGGAAGAAAAGATCAAAGGACCCTTGACACCTGTGAAGGCCTTGGAGATATGAAAAAAGCATATAACTAATTCTACTCTACAAATATGTCATGATGAAGAAGCCATCCAATAAAAGCACCATTTAATGTTGAAGAAATATCATGATGCAATAATTAAAGGCTACTTGATTGAAGTATGGAAAAAATAAAGTACAACGAAGCATCCATATGAAAAAGTATTCCAAAACATATACAAGATGACAAAGGAGTAGCTAGATAACAAGAGAACCTGATATATGACAAGAAGGCCACTTTCCATGAAGGAAGCAATGACATGACAAACCAGGAAGGAAAGTGATCGATGGATGGTGCCCTACCAAGAAGAAGTTCAAACAAAGACTTCATGAAATCAAAAGAAAGAAGGAGATCAAGCAGTTGGAGGACCCATGAAAAAGAAGTTATTGATGAATGGACAAGTCCCTA
Organism: Pinus taeda; assembly: GCA_000404065.3. Classification (NCBI taxonomy): domain Eukaryota; kingdom Viridiplantae; phylum Streptophyta; class Pinopsida; order Pinales; family Pinaceae; genus Pinus; species Pinus taeda. The sequence continues at coordinate 6,557 of APFE031112587.1, read as the reverse complement.
GCTAAGAGGGAGTTATAACAAGTTCCCATTTGCAAAGGAACTTGGACAAGTACCTTGTTAGAGGATACTTGGGCATGTCTTCCTGAATTGAGAGGAAAAGATAGACACAACATTCTTGTCTTCACTTGGGAAGAGGGAATGGGAGGATTGGGTAATCATCTGGCATTTGATACTCTTTGAGATGTGTAGGGTATCCAAGACAAGAGTAGGCAAGAGGACCAATATTCTTTGAGGGTTTGGAACCAGAGAGAAGAATAGTCCTAGAAGGTCATACTCAGTGAACACCGTGGTGCGTATCTACCTTAAGAGACATTGAATAAGGTGTCTATAATTCATTGGTCTGACCAACATTATTCTCTAATCTACTAAGAGATAGAGCTGTCAATTAAGGCCTTGTTGAGGAAACAATGTTGGTTACTATGATGTGTTACACAGTATTTTGTCACACCTTCTGCATTTCCTCGTGACATACCCTGAAGTGCCTAAAACATTACCATAATGTAGTGTAATCATTCATATATGCAGTTCATATCCTTCCTAAGACATTGATTGGAAAATGTCTTGAGCTTCCCCTGAAGGAAATAGCTCTTAAACCCTAATTTGAGAATCATCGCTCTTATGAGGCTACAAATTGTGATGGTCACCTGTTTCACTATACCAAACCCACGATGGCATCACCCTATTTTCTCATATACCCACGATGATCCCAAAAACGATTTTTTCCTAAAGAGGATGAGAAACTTTGTGATTTATAATTTTCCAGAGCGACGAGCTGGTGGTTGTTTGGCATAGATGAGGTCGAATTCTCCCAAATTTGCCTCTTGGTGTTATCCTTATGAGCTACGTCCTTGAGATTAGGGCCTACTCATATCTTTGGAGAGATCCTAACTCCCTTTCCCAGCCTATATATTCATCCTCTCCCATTCCTAAATGGTTAGAGGATGGTTGGTCTGTTGGTCTATGCCTATTTTCACCCTTATGATAAGATTGAGCCTATATGCTCTTAGAGTCGGTCTGGTCAGTCCTCCGTCAGAGATCAAAATTCTTTATGCATTTCATTTTTAGGTGTCTTGCTCCATTCACCCAGCTGCATTCCACTAGAGGCATGCCATAATCTGATGGAGAAGGTCATGATAGTCAGTCCCCTCCATGTCTGGCTCCTGTTGGGTCAGTTCTTTGGTCAATAGTCATCAAAGCCCATTACAGTCAAGGTCTGGTCCTTTAAAGGACAAAAGTCATTTTCGATGTCTAGGTCTAGGGATTCATCAATTTGGTCTTTGAACATGTCTAGTAAAGCCATGCAGGCTAGAGTGAGGCCCTTACATAGTCATGGTTCAGAGAGCTTCATCATCATGTGGATAGACTTCGACTCTTCTTCAAAACTCTGTTTTGAAGAAAAGTCAAACACTATTATTTATGACAAAATTTTCAAAAAAGTCGTCAGTTGATTTCTTCATATGCAGTCATGGTTTCCATGGCCAAATGTCCTGTCATGCAATCCCTGCAAAAAGTGCCGAAAATTTCATCATTTGAGCTAAAATTTCAAAGGGAAAGTGAAAATCAGTGTGTTTTAAAGTCAGTGAAAAAGTGCCAAACACAACATTAGAAAAATGGGTTTTCAAGGAAGCAAAAATTAAACCCATCTCTTCCAAGGCTATATATACATGTTTTCATCCAAATCAAAGGCATTGTGCTATTACAAGCCTTGGAGAAACGTTGTAAAGGTATGAGTGTGCAATGGTGAGCGTTTGAGTGAGTTGGAGGCGGTTTTAGAGGGTGCGACGCATATACCCAGGAGCGCGACGCACACAGAGCCTGCCCGTAGTTCAATTTTTCTAAAGGCACGATACATACCCAGGGCGCGATGCACTAGGCTTTGCGCGTGGTGCACACAGACAAAGGGCCAAAACAAGTGCCCAATCACTTCCAAATTTTGGTGAAGCCTATCAAATTGAGAGGTAGGCCTTATAACATCCCTTTCTCATCAAATTTTGTCAATGATATGGTGTTTATAGAGATGTTTGAATGCCACCAAAATGCATAAAATCAACCATAAGAAATCACCAAGAACCATGATGGCTAGGGTTGTTAAAATGTGTTGTTAGTGCCAAGGTTTCATTCCACCCACCTTTTTCCCCCCACCTATCAGTTTTCCCATCCTCCCTCTCTCATTTTTCCTAAAATCCCTGCCCTAAACTACTACCAAACCCTCTCCCCTATCCCTCCACTATTTGGCCAACATGACACCCCAAACCCTACCCTCTCAAAAACCCCAAACTCCTCCCATATCTCTAACAAATTTCTCCCTATAACCGCTATTCCCATTACATCACTCCCTTCCTAATACTCCCTGTTTCATTGTTCCCCTTGGTGAAAAATATCACAAAGGCACCCAACCTCACACCATCATCAAAGGGAAACCTAATCACAGTCCACATTGTAGTCATGACATCACAACATTCGTCAGAGTATGAGATGGAGACACAAAGTGACTCATCCTCAGAAGAGTAGGCTCCCAGGAGACACCACAAGAGTGGCAAACATGTCAGGGATGAACCCACTACCCTCATTGAGTTACAAGCATGCCCTCTTGCCATGTCATGCTTCCAGCACCTATCATGTTTTGAATTTTGTCAAAGGGTGGCATATGTTAGAGTTCATCGTGAGTTGGCCCGTTTATTTGTGCTTCATCTACATGCAGGTCAGTCTATCTTGGTCGGGGTCACTTTCACATTGACACCCGAAGCTATATGAGTGGCAACAGGTATACCAAATGTTGGAGAACAGTGGCATAAGAAGAAGAAGGTGGATAGGCAACACTATGAGCCTTACATCAAGGCCAGATTCTTGAGCCAGCTCACAAGAGTCTTTCCCTTCAGATACTTGAAAGATGAGTATGTTCCACTCATGAGATTGATCATGAAATACTTCAGCTGTGAGGGGAGGTTCTCTTGACTATATGCCTATCACATCCAATTGCTCATGCACTTTACCAGGGTGAGGATGATGAACCTACCATTTTTCATATGAAGGAACATAGAGAGGATGAACACCTTCATGCTGCATAAGACCCCTCAGCAGTAGCTTAATAGTGTGTTTCACTTTGCTCTTATCCGAATTTTGGTAGATCATCAGTTGGGATTGCAGGGCATTGCTTGGGAGGCCTTCATCTCCTGTGATTTCTTTAACACATCACAAGTACTATCAGAGCCAGAGCAGGAGATGGGTGGTCCTTCTCATGAGCATGAGCACCATGAGGCCACTACCATGCCAGTTTTTGTTACATATTAGAGAGGCAATAGGCACTTGTTTGCAGCAGCAAAGCGAGTGTTATCTCTACCCAGGGTGGAAGGGACATCGCTTCTAGCATCAGTGACACATGTAATGGACAAGGGCAAGGAGCCCGTGCATGATGAGGGGCCATCAGGTGTGTAGGAGACCGATGTCATCCTCATTCAGGATGATGAGGTAGAGGCAAAAAATGCCAAACTTAGGATGACCATTCAGGAGCAGGACTCAGAGATCCAAGACTTGATACTCAATGTGGAGAGGGCCAGATGGATCATCAAGTATCTCGAGTAGAGGAAAAATCAGCTTGAGGACCAACAGGCAATCATGGAGCTGCAAAGCATCTGTGAGAATCGACAAGCTGCTTAGTAGAGGAGGATCGAGCTCACTACCTTGGAGCAAGAGATCAACAACGACCGTGAGTCTTGGTTAGAGCGGGTCAATCTACACCTAGAGAGACTACTGGAGAAGGCCAATAGGGACAAAACCATATTGAGGAGGATGGCTTGTCATTACAGGGCACAGAACATGACCGTAAAGGCCCGAATAAGGAGCTTGAAGGCCAAACTGAGCAGAGCAACAAAAGAGGCAAAAGAGCAAGATTGGCTTCGAATCTTGGCTGAAGCTTTTGTGGCCCAAAATAGTGCCTCTTAGAGAATGTCCAGCCCAAATTTCAAGAAATTTGGGACAATTTTGGTCACATGGGAATTTTTTGGCACAAACACAGGTTTTTTCTCTATATGCACCGCGCCACCGGCATGACATGTAGGATTGGGAGCTCCAAATGAGAAATGGTTTGAATTTTGGGATTCAGCAGGAAAAATCACGACTATTGGCACTCGGGAAAGAAATTTGGGCATGATTTGAGTCTCCAGGAGGTCAAAAACACCCAAAAAATGGCCTCACTGCCCCTATTTTGACACACAGGAAGCAGTCTTGGGCGAATGAAGATTTGGAGGGGCAAATGAGCTCCAAATTCAAAAATTCCACTTGGGTTGGAAAGTAGACATGAAAATCTTTCCAGAAAGCACACTTAGGAACATTTTTGACTCCTAAAAGTGCCTCAAAACTAGCCTCAAAGTGGAACGGTGCATACAGGAAAGGGCGCGACGCATATAGGAAAAAAAGCCCAAATTGCCTCTGTTTCACGAAATTTCGCTTCGTGACTTTTCATAAGTGGGGCCCCTCATCTACACTTCATTTTTTCGGCACCAAAGGTGGCATTTAAAGTATTTTCACTCCATATGGGCATCTATCCAAGTGGCAAAGGAAGGCAAAGGGTCACCCAAGCCATTTGTCATGTTTGTGGCGCTGCACCTAT
>APFE031112572.1:109057-157824 GCA_000404065.3 Pinus taeda | reverse complement strand
TGTACCACGGCGGTCGGTGAAGACCTCAGGTTGTATCAGCATTCATTGGTTCACTTGACAGTTGCTCCTGTTACTGCTAGTCGATACCATTCCACCTTATATGTTGCAGTCAGTTACCATGACATTCTATATGCTGACACCTGAGTTTGCAATGCAGTACCATCCTTATCCATCATGTTCAGTCGGTGCCTTTTGGGATCAGTCTTTGATATCAGTGATCCGTTGTATCTTCCAGCATCATTGACAGTTTATATGTGATATTCAGACATGTACTTGTTTGACTATGATCAGATGATCCATTATGTATTTTACAGTCATTTATACTTGTATACTTAGTGGATCCGCTTGTACTTGATATGCGGACATGCTTTAATTTGCTTTCTCTGAGCATGGGTATGCCCGCCTCAGACGGTGTTTCTTTCTGATCTTCTTTTGTGGCTTGGCAGGCTGACTTCCGGTGAAGTACTCCTCAGCTTTTGGCAGGTTTCCTTTCCATTTACTTGCTTAATATATTTCGGCTATCATGTACCCCTTCTGACCTCATATATTAGGGGGCATCTGTTACAGCTCCAAATCTCACCAGTATGGTTTGTGATGCTACAGCCATGGCCTAGGGCAACCCCTCCTTCCAGACCTGGTCATATATCTAAAAAAACAGTGTTTTATTCCCTGTACGCGACATTGCCCTGAGTTAAACGCGTGTATACGCGGGTTCATACATACCTAACCCGCGTATATGTATTAAAACACTTAAAAAATATAAAAACTCCTTATTTTTGGGCGGAGATCGCGGGTTTTACCTGCTGATCACCTGTTAGTGCCCGTGGCCTCAACTGTCCCCAACCAATTCCTAACTAAAAAACTACTTTGGAGTTGGTATAAAAAGACATCAAGGGGAAGGCCTAAGAAAGAGAGATCATAGAGCAAAGTTATTATACTGAGTTTTTTCCCCCCTGATCAGTTCTGAAGACCCTTGTGCCTTCTGCACCTCCCCCATCTTGTAAAGGAAACCCTTGTTTCCTTTTGTGTTTGGATGTTCATTCTTTCCCATCACATCTTGGAGTGAGTAATGGAAGGTGACCTACTAGTGGCTTGAGGCGGGACGGATCCAGAAGGAGGCTGAGCTTTGAGCCTGCAGAAGCAGAGTCAGGTGATATTGCTCTTTTTCCATCTTATTTTATTTATCTAATAAAGAAACACGTCTTGTTCCCGAAACGCTCTTTCCTTTGTGTTAATGATATTGATATGTGAAGTTCATACTTGAATAGATGCTTATAAGTTTGTAACTAACTCATCTCTCATATAACATAAAGATCATTTTTTTATGTAGAATCTTGTCCATATACTGTTGCAGTTCGTGGAATTGTGGTTTTACAGGACAAAGGAGCGGAAGGGACGTGAAGAAGGGTTTGCACCCTTGAGTAACTACCCAAACGTAGGACCTCAGGTATGCCCCTCTCACCCTAGAAGTAGTTTTTATAGCATAAACGGTTGTGTGTGTGTGTGTTTCTTAACTTATATAACTTTCAGTCTGCTAAGGTTCCACCCAAGAACCTTAGGGGATATTATCCCGCAACACAAAGTACTCAAAAACTCTTGTCACTGGTCATGTGCAAAGAAGCTCCACTATCAAGAAACCAACCACTTCCCACCATGGATGAAACCATGCATGCGAAGATTGTGAAATCCAACTCAAATTGTGAACCAAGTGCGTCACCTTCAGACCCTTGCCTGGATCCCTTCTTTGATTTCCTCCATGGACAATTTGCAGCATAATGGCCCTCCTCATGACAACGAAAGCATCGCACTTTCGATTTGTCAACCTTCTTCCCATCCTTTGAAGAACTGGATTTGGAAAGAGAAACCTTCTCCTTCCCCTTCTTCGCCTTACTCGCTAAGGCACAGTTCTCCTCATCATGCATGGATGAAGAGCTATCTCTGGTGCTCTGTCTGATCTCCTCCTGCATCAAATTTCACCATAGTCGTTCCCAATTTGGTAGTTTATCCCTTCCATTCATTGAGTCCTGGTAGCTATGCCAACTCTTAGGAAGGCCAAGGAGTGCTAGACTCACCATATCCTCATTCGATTTCATGACCCCTACACTTGCAAGCTCATCCCTGCATGTGATGAGCTTGGTCAAATACATAGAGATCATCTCATCCCTTTCACACTTGATCTTTCAAAGTTTGTCCTTCAGTGCCAGCTTCCTCTAATCACTGCTATTCTAATATAAATCTTTCAAGGTTTTCCACATTGCATGCGGAGTCTCCCTCCCATGGAGGCTTGAGACAATGTGATCTCGCACTCCCTCCAAGACAATTCTCCTAGCTCTAGCCACAAACTTCCTCCATTCCACTTGCTTAGTCTTCTCAAATGGCTTAGGAATTTCTTGATCAATGAAATCCTTAAGACCATTATCTTCCAAAACTGTCTCCATGCGATCCTTCCAAGCTATATAGTTTGAGCTGCCATCAAGGGCATACTCAAGCCTCAAACCATAGAACGCCATCGATGAAATATATGTGATAAGAACTTAAGATATATATCCCAAATAATAATCTTTGAATTTCTCCTACTAGTATACTATTCTTGCTTGATCACCTGTGCTATAATACCATGTAGAAATCTCACCTATAGAACAAACTGATATATGCAATGTCCTAGAGCATAATACTTGTTCTACTTCTAGAAAACATTAAGCAGAAGCATAATCGAATTCATGAGAAACATCAAGTAGAAACATGCATAACTGATCAAGAGAAATAATCACACATAACACAATATATGTCCAAGGGAAAGCACCGACATAAAACCCCAACCATGTATTATCAATCAAGTGGAAATCCTCTTCACAATATAAAAGAATTAGCTCTCATGCTATTCGGTTCTCAATGAACTATGAAGATATGAAGATATATCTCATGAACCAACCAAGCCCTGTATATAAAGGCTTTACCTTTGGTCCAATCCCTATTTCCTTGCACAGTTTGCTTAGGAAATAATAGCAAATTCATATGCAATTAATTCCAAACATACCAAGCTAACCAATGGTCCAACTACGCAATCCTTGAGGACACTAGTTCCTCAACCATGCAAAAACTATTTACTAGAAATAGTCAAGCATCTGATAGTATATTGTCCCACATCTGATCTCAACTGGATCTCTAACAAAACTGATATGCAACAGTTATCCATGAGTGGATTCCCAGTTATCTAAAATAATAGTTGTCACATGCATGCAAACATTAACAAACTATATTTTATTATTTTAACAACTTGTTAAAATAATCTAACTGGACTTGACTAGTTAGAACTAAGTCAACTAATTCTCTCATTATAGAACTCATACTTAGTCCCTTAATCAGTGGAGGAAATTAAGGATAAATTCCTCAGTCACTGGGACAACTCATGTGCATGCCCACAAAGACTTCAAATTCAAATTTCCTTAACTAATTAACTCAACTGAATGAATTAATTAATATTTCCAACTACTGTTAAGACCAAAATTAATTTTACTTCCTATAGATAGACTAGGGACTGCTATAAATAGGAAGGGACCCAGTAATGCTATTTTTAGAAATTTCTATTTTTAACAGTGTCACCTCTCACCCAATGTGGCCAATGACCTCATTGGCAAAATTGCTATTTTAGACCTGTTATTTTTTGACATGCTATTTTTAGCAGGTCTATTTTTAGCACATTCGAAATTTAGCATTTCTTGTTGCACACTTTTCAACAAACAATGCCTTTCATATGTGGAGTACTCTCCCATGACAAACCAAAACACTCGTGGAGTGAAGAAACCAAATGAACTGGATGAATTAGGTACTTCTAGGTTTAGTGTCAAAACTAAATCCATTCCATATCCCTACTAGAGTAGGATATTTCACAAGATATAAATTAGGTTGAAATGTGGCATATATAAAGGTATGGACAGAGCCACATGACCAAGAAATTCCATGGTGTTACCTTAGTTGGTTGATGTACCAACCAAAATCCAGCAAACTCTCCAGTTCAATACCAGAATGAAGTACCTATTTCAATGTAATTGATATGTGGAGTAGGGGTGTAAGTGTCTTTACTGATGTTTTTTACTCTTTTACCAAATACAGGACATGGGCTTGACCTTATTTATTGGTAGGTGAATACTTTTAAAACCTTTTGCTTAACAATTGTTAGCATGACGAGTTCTATTAGAATCTACCTTATGAGGAAATAAATGGTGCGAATGTCATGACTAATGTTTTAGTTGAGAGAGTTCCTACATAACAAAGATTAATGAGACAACAACACTTAGGGAAAGATTAATGGATTAGTTACAGGAACATTAGAAAAATGCTAATCAGAATCAACATTGTGATAACTTACTTGGATAGATTTGACATTAATGTTAATCAATAGAAAATTGTGAAAGGAGGTGACGTGCTAATTGCACACAAGATGAATTTGTTGTAGGAAAAATTCAATGATACTCATTAAAAACAATAAACCTATAGACATTCATCATAACATTTAAATTAATTGAAGATAGACATGAGAATTCTTCCATGGGATTCAGAGTGATCTCAGGTGAATTGTGCAGGTTCTGTAGATGTGCTTGATGGAAACATCTCATGCCTGAATGTGCAATCACCATACTTGATTCTAGTTCACCTATACATCTTCCATTCGTCTTACACTCCCAATATAGAGTTGAGTGCATGCTATACAAAGGCCATTTTGACAATGGTCCACATGTGCAACATATTGCTTAGAAAACCATTTTCAGTACAACATATCGTATAATTTCAAGGTTGGTTTGTGACTACAAAAAATAAGATACACTGGACAGTTTAAAATGAAAGTAGAAACGCAAAAAATTTAAGCAGAAATAAAGGATTGGCGATTTATATGTCGTACATGATGTCTAAATCCCTAAGTTTTTTGTATAGAGAGCCATACAACATTGGACATGGGGCCTATAGTATGTCATAAATTTATATGTTAAAATGTCTACAACACTTATCATTTTGTGGTGTGATGAATGTTCTCTCTTATAAAAGCAATCCTACTAGGTGTTACAGATCCATTTGGGCACATCACTCCCATCATTCAGATTAGTACTATTAAGGCTCATCAAACCCTAATTTAGTTGCTACATGCCCTAGAAAAGTCATCACTTTGACTGCCTCCTTCCCTGAGAGTATCTTAGCCCGAATCCCTCCAAAAATGCCTCCTTTATGGACTAGCACAGCCTTGGTCAGGGGTAAGTGCACTTCAGTGTAGGTAGGCCCATGTCAGGCTACTTTCCAAAGCATTTATGTGCACTTTGACCTGCGCTCGGCGAGATTGAGCGAAATCATCATAGGGTTCTAGGAATATTCTTATCTTTTAGAGCCATCTAGAAGATTCCCACACTTATCATCTCCTATGAGATCAAAATTGGATAGGAAATGAGTTAAGTAACCTCCTATCCTCTCATCCCTTCCTCCTTGGAAACTAACTCTAAGTTTGGAAGGCCATTCAATACCCTCATTTATGACCAAACCTCCTCCATTTGCCTATAAATTGAGCACTCATCTAAGTGATCAGGGGCTGGACTTTGAGAATTTGTAAGGAAATACTATTGGTGTGAGGTTTGAGATTGTAAGCAAGTATTGTTATGCTGCCAAAGTGTTGTGCTTTGGATGTGATGTTGGTTGGAACCCAAGCTGGAAGAGTGACAATGGATCAGACTTCATGGTTGTAATTCTTCCTTCTACTTAATAAAGTTGTTTACACCTTTTCCCATTTTCATGTCTTGATGTATGATGATTATATGTGTAAACACTTCCGATTCCATTTGCTTATAGTAGATAGATCTCTTGCTTTGATTGGTTTTTGTCCTTTGTTTATGATTGCAGGTACTTGTCAAGCAGATTAAGTTTGAGAAGGAGCGACAGAAGCCAAAAAAAGGAGATAAAGGGAAAAATAAAGATAACAAGTAGGTCCCTTGTCTTATTTATCTTCTATAGAAAAACGTTAAGCACTTTAAATCTATTGTTCTAGGTGTAGCTACCCACCTAGGGAAATTGTGTTTATCCATAGAAGCAAAATTCCACATAACAAATTGGTGACTCTGTTGGGGATAAATCATCATTCCGGGTAATTTACCTTAATCCTAGTACACCCTAGTAAACTTTACTTGCTTCCATTAATCTTGTTTCAGCCTTTTAAAAGTGGTTGTTGGTAAAAATTGTGCTTGAAAGCCCCTAGGATGGCCCCTCTAGCACCAGCGTAGTTTTGGTTAAGAGATAGAGCGCTGCAGAGCACCCTTGGCTTGAGGACAGTGCTCTGAAGTGCACTGTCTCCCATTCAAGGCTGCACTGATCCTCCTTAGGTTAAAAATGTCACCTTTGACTTGATTTTTTACCAAATCTCCTTATGTTTCTTCTTGTTGAATGATCAATGATTGTTATCTCTCTTAAATCAATTTGTGTTTCCTTTCTTAGCCCTACCTTGGCCTTGATTGTTTAGTGTTTCTTAAATTATTTCTTTATCTCTATCAATTCATTGTCGAAGTTACTTTATAATCAATTAATCTTTGTTCAAAAGAAAGTGTTGTCAAAGTCTTCATTTCTTTCGAAAAGGAACTGTCATAAAGTCTTCGATCTTGTAAAAAGAATGATTGATTGTATGTGCATGTTTCCTTTTTTTCATCTCAACATTAAGGGAATTGAAAAGAAAAACTTGCATTATGAAATTAGAGGTTTGTGTGTGCTTGTAGGAATAACTAGGGAAATTGCATTAGGTGTGCTCTTTGCTCTTTGTCAAAGATCTGATTGTTCTATCCCTTACTAGCTACGGTTTTCATTCTTAATTAAATGAAAGAATATTTATTATATTATTTGCATTCTAGGAATTTCAAAGACATCATGTGGTGAACCTTGAAAGGCAAATTCTTAAGAAGATGAATTCAAAAGTTATCTCAATTAACCTAATGTAGCATTGTAACTTAATGCATAACATTTAGAGGTCTAGGCTAGAGACGTGTTCTGACGTCGTAAAACATAGCCGCTATCGCTAACTTGTCTATGATACATTCCAAGTGTGATACCTCATTCCACGTACGTGAGTATATCGTAGCTCATCCATGTACCTTCAGGTATACAGGGCGGTGTTACAGACGTAAAGTATAAAGGAATGCTCTCACTGTTCGGTTTTGCATTAGACAACGCTAACACAGATTGGGCCTCCACATAATTTCGAGTATATATGGGAGGACTACATTAGGTTTCTATCCATCCATAGGTAACTGAGTCGGCTGCCTTGTACATTGTGATACACCAAAAACAACATTCGAGGAGATTTCCTACCCGTACTTATCGGTTCGCCAAGAAGTATTCTACAGTTCACAGTTACTTAGTAATCCTTTTGCCTAGATTATCCCTCTTTTTTTAATGTTATTTTGATTAAAATAAATTAATTGACCATGGATAACATCCTCCATGTTACTCTTTAGTTGATCTTAGGTTGATACGTATGGCAACAACCTCGGAGTCCACCGATCAACGAATTCCTTTTGATGGGAATCTTAGTCCTTTTCCTCCTTTTGGAAATATTGGTGCTCCTTATATGGCTACATTGTCCCTTTCGAGAATTACCATCGGCTTGCTAGTATGGTTGTTCTCAACATACTTAGCCCCATAAGTGAATATTCCTACAACTGGACAAAATCGACCTCCAGTTGATCTTAAAGTTGACCCTTTGCCTTCCTCGTTGATTATTTATTCCTACCCTTCTTCCTCTTTGCCTAGTGAAATTATTGACACTAGTAACCAGGTGGCTAAGAAGAGGAAGAAGGGGAAGAAGAAGAAGAAGAATAAGCAAATTCAGTAGGGGGACAACCAAGCAGCCATTGCTTTGAATGCAATTTCTGATGAGAAACCATCCGTTAAGCCTCACAAACTTCGATACCCTTGCAAACTTTGTACGGGAGACCATCTTCTTCGAAATTGTTCTGGTATTCCTCAGATCTTAGAAGAATGGTATTCTTGTTCACATCATCTTGTGTCATCAACCTCTGGAGATCATGTTGGTGAAACACCATCAACTAGTGGCAGTAAAGTTCATGGAAAGAAGGGTAAAGTTAAGTTTCCCTGTAGGTTATGTGAAGGTAATCACCCCATTCACCTTTGTCCCTATCTGGATGAAGCCAAAAAAGTGTTGGATAACCATCTTGTTTCTCCGCAGCGACTTCCATCTAGTTACATGACACTCTCCCTTAATCCTTCACTAGTTGATAAAGTGATTGACTTAAATCAACCGTCAGTCGAACCCACTTTCTTTGAATGTGAATCCCATGAGTCTATACCTGACCCATCACAGATAGAGGAAACAGTTGACCTGATTTCACCTTCAGTTAATGGTACCTTTCCTGTAGAGTGAGTATGATACCACTCAAGTTCTTTTTGTTTCTTTAGATTCCTATGAGCTTGGGCGAAATCCTCCTATTCCATCAAGATAGGACGAAAATCCTCCCGCTCTTGTATCTCAAGGGGGTGATTCTCTTGTTCTTACGGTACCCCCTCCAAGTAGTCTGGTCGCTTCCTTTGATTGGAATCGACTCTTGAACATGACACTTTCACTTCATCACTATGACTATATGGGTTGGGTTGATGGTCATCATACCTTTGTCTATCACACCATCCATTATTTTCGTTTTGGGTCAATGTTGCCAAGTCATTCAGTGTCGCACACATGTTCAAGAGAAGTCACTTAGTTAAAATTCATCCTTTGCAATACTCATAAACCTTCATTTTCATGACCGTCATTCCTGAACCTTGTGTCGTCAGTCACATTCCATCTCCAAAAATCATTACACTCATTTTATGTTATTGATGCGGGATTCGTCAACTCCCTCCTGCGACGAGTTGCTTCTTGTCAACATTAGCACATTATCCAAGAAGTTGACTTAGAAACACCCTTCTAGTACCTTAAAGCTTGCATACATCAATTGTAGGTTTCTCACTTCCGGCAATAGGTTGACATCACTGGCCTTCGACCGAAAGTCTTTGTATGGTGTTCGACATCAAAACATCCATTCACACCATGTAGAATGTATTGTAGTACCTTGAGGATCATTATCATTATCAATGATTTCTCTCGCATCTGTTAATGAATTAAATCATTCGCTGGTAATCAGACAGTGTCTTCCCATGTTTGACTTCAAATGACATATTCACATGGTTAGACTCATACTTAAGTGAACAATTGAACAAGATCTAATACCCCATATCTAGTTTCATCCATCCAGGCTGCGATTTCCGGAAATTACCAAATCATCCGTACAATGGCTTTACATTGATATTCATCTGATCATGGGACTATACATGTAGATGACTATCTATGTACTTGTAATGAAATTTTATATGCTAACCATGGGTATGTCTTCCCTCTGCAATTCAAGAGAAAAAATCAAAATATCATGATATTATGTATTGTAATTGATGTAGGTCACCATCCACTTCAGAACTTCATCATCACATCATAAATCATATCACTCGACATTAACATTTTCGACTTCATGCTTTAGGGGGAAGCTATTACAAATCCATTTGGGCACATCACTCCCATCATTCAAATCAGTACTATTAGGTCTCATCAAACCCTAATTCAGTTACTACATGCCCTAGACAAGTCATCACTTTGAATGCCTCCTTCCTTGAGAGTTTCTTGTCCTGAATCTCTCCAAAAATGTCTCTTTGAGGGAGCAGCATAGCCTTGGTCAGGGGTAAGTGTGCTTCAATGTAGGTAGGCCCATGTCAAGCTACTTTCCAGAGCACTTAGGCCCACTTTTACCTGCACTAGGTGAGATTGAGCGAAATCATCATAGGGTTCTAGGAATATTCTTATCTTCTGGAGCCATCTAAAAGATTCCCACAATTATCATCTCCTATGAGCTTGAAATTGGATAGTGCATGAGTTAAGTAACCTCCTATCCTCTCATCCCTTCCTCCATGGAAACTAACTCTAAGTTTGGAAGGCCATTCAATACCCTTGTTTATGACCAAACCTCCTCCTTTTGCCTATACATTGAGCACTCATCTAAGTGATCAGGGGCTGGACTTTGAGAATTTCTAAGGAGATACTATTGGTGTGAGGTTTGAGATTGTAAACAAGTATTGTTATGTTGCCAGAGTGTTGTGCTTTTGATGTCATGTTGATTGGAACCCAAGCTGGAAGAGTGACAATGGATCGGACTTCATGGTTGTAATTCTTCCTTCTATTGAATAAATTTGTTTACACCTTTTCCCATATTCTTGTCTTGATGCATCATGATTATATGTGTAAATGCTTTCGAGTCCATTTTCTTATAGTAGATAGATCTCTTGCTTTGATTTCTTCTTTTCCTATGTTTATGATTGCAGGAACTTGTCGAGCAGATTAAGTCTGAGAAGGAGTGACGGGATCCAAACAAAGGAGACAAAGGGAAAACGAAAGATAACATGTAGGTACCTTGTCTTATTTATCTTCTATAGAAAAACGTTAAGTGCTTTAAATCTGTTGTTCTAGGTGTAGCTACCCACCTAGGTAATTGTGTTTATCTGTAGATGCAAAATTCCACATAACACTAAGGTACAACAACCAAGAACAATAACTTAAATGGAAACTTTTCCGAAATATAAACTCTGTTGTGTTCTGGATAGATAACACTTTATACATTTTTCCATGAACATAGTGGGTTACTTTGCAATGTATGATACCAAACCTCTAAATCTATATGTTTTTGGTGGACTACTTGGAATTTCGAAATGGCCATAATAGACTATAGATCTTTTTAGAACACACAAAAGAAATTTCTTTTCATTGCAAAAAAAAATACAAATTTTAAATCTAATATAAAAAATTTATTACAATATTTTCACGAAACCAAAACATCTTTTCTTGATGCCAAGCATCAAACATAATGATTTAATTTAACAAACATTAAAAAAAATCATATAGCGACAACTTCATTTTAGCGGCCATAGCGTTGTTTGTTGTAACTGAAGCACTATGAGCATGTTTTTGTAATGTATCAATAATTATGAATAATTATATGTTCCTTTATATGTTATTCGCATTGTTGAGGAATTTTTTAAAGTTGTGTTTTTTCAAAACTTTGTTGGGGCTTTCCATGATATGGATTTCCTTAGAGAATTTTTGTAGCTACCAACTATTATCTTATGTACTTATGTTACTATTTCATGTTGGTTGAATTAGCATGGGAGCCCTATAACTATCACAACACTCTCTCAAGATATTTCTTTACATCCATTGGAGGAGACTAGCCCATTGGGTTTAACATTGAAGAAAACACCTTCCTTCATAGAACTTATTTAAATGAATCTTTCTCAAAGGGATTTGATAGCTCCCTTAGTTGTAGATAATTCAAGCCCGGAGGTGGGCAGAATGAAAGATCCAGAATGTGTGGCAGGACCATCTATTATTGACAAGCACAAGGCCTCTAATTTTCTAGCCTCATTTTTTATAATTGGTTCTTGGGAAGTAATGTACAGGAATTAATTATCAATTTGCATATAAATTCATCAGTTTTTTATAGCCACATATGGAAAATTGTAAACTTGTACAAAGTAACTCAGATTTAATGAATTTTCATTAAATTAAATGACTATGATGCTAGCATATTTCAAGATACAAAGATGATTTTGTGGCAAAGTGCTATTATGCAAAACATAAGCTAGAGAGTGGTTTCAAGAGCAAGGTAGAGGTCTGATGATCAGATATAACCTCTTTGAGGGCCAGCTTTCTAGACAATGAAGCTAGCACCTTAGAGATTGAAGTAAGTATCTGGGTTGGTTATTTTTTTGTGTCCAAAGTGATGTGGTGCTAAAGTGTAGGTATATCTGAAGCAGTACATTTTCTTCTATCTCATCCAGGTATCCAGGCCCTCACTTTTCTTTAGGAATAAAAATCCTCAGCTAGGAAAGAACAGTGTTTGGTAGTTTTCCTCTGACATTATAGTAGGCCACACCTCTATATGCAAGTCCTCAACTCATTTCATAAGATATGTTGATTCAATAAGGTATTCATATCCCAGGATTAAACATTGTAGACATTTATTTGAATGGAATGTTCATCATGTTCTAATAATATCAATTAAGAATTCCATATCTTCAGTCAATGGGAAGAGAGTTTTCTTATTTTCATTGAAATGATAGGATTTCCACCTTTTCAACAGCACCACTAAGGAAATGAAACTAGAATTGAAAACTCTTTGTTTAATGAGCTTCTCGCATTTAAAAATGTTGTATATTTAAAATCTCAACACTGAGATTTCTAATGGTACATGTTACAAGTATTATGCCAATAGCAAGTTGTGACCATGATTTAACATTCTTAAGAACTTAATGTTACACAACCTCTGAAATCAGGAAATTAGCCAAATTAGTATTCAATGCTTGGAATGTAAATCCCATTTGCATAGAATGTGAATCCACCGTGATAGGAGTTGAATATCTTCATGCAAGTCTTTGGAAATTCAACATTGGACATATGTAACTTCTTTTACCCTTTACAGTCTGGTATCTTAGCTTCCACTTAATTATTCCTACTGGCTATCGCTTAGGAGGATGTGTCAATCCTCAACTGGCTATGGGATATGAGGAATTTTCCATTTTGATAGTACGCCTAATACTATAAAATATGTACAAATAACATTATGCATTTCTTACTATGAATTTTACTCCATGTGATTACTTTTTGGGGAACTCAAAATGTTACATATGTTGTAGCGTAATGTAATGTCCCGTAAATATAAATAAAAATAAAAATTAAATTAAATAAAAATATTAATGTAAATGGAATGTAAAAGATTTTTAACTTGGTAAAAAATAAAATAAAGAATAAAAAATAAAAAACAAAAAAAACCCTACAAAAATAAAATAATAAAAAAAACAACCCATAGTATTGAGATCCCATGGTTTTGATGTGGATTATAGCCTATTTAAAGGCAGAAGTTAAACTAACCTAGATCCATCTTAACTATGGATCTACCAAGCACCAAGAGGGATCAAATTTCATTTGTATGTTTTGGAGAATACATATGTTGTGATTTTCTTAAGGAATACTTGAAAGACATTATGAAAAAACTTCTACAATGTGATCATCGGTTAAACATGCTAAGTAAGGAAGGCATCATGGGTCAGAATTTCCCATATTTGGATTCTAGTGGTGCACTATTTCAAGAACATAATTAATATACATGTTATTGTGCAACACATGAGCATAAATGTTATTTGTTTCCACATTTTGATTATTCAAAAGATAACTATCTGCTACCTTTCTAAAATATTTCAGATACCAGAACAGTTAGGGTTTCACCACTGGTCAAAGAAATGAACATGTTGAGTTTGATGACCAGGTTTTAGACTGTCTACTACAGGATAGACCTTCTCCCTTCTAAAGGTATACAAATATTTTTTTGTTTTCCATTTGTTTTTCATTTATGGGTTTGTTAAGTTTTCTTTCAAATTTCAACTACCCTAAAAATTTCAAAGGTTCTTGTAGAAGTATGCTATGGCTTTTTCAATGTGCATATGCATTACATATATCGTACCTATCTAATAAACTTAAAAAGTAATGGAATTTTGATAAGTTCATTAATGTACTCACATGATAGTGAAGAAAGTGGAATCAATTATGCTAATGACCTGCATGTGAATGAGAAAATGATATTTGTGGCACCCTATGGTGGTTTGGGAAATCAAATCTTTGATTTGGTTTCACAAAAATTTATGGATATATAAGTAAACTGAATAGTTTCTAGATCATTAGAGATTAGGTGTCCTAACGATCTAGTTACAATTTTTTAAGAGACTTGGAAAGCAAATAAAGTGATGCTTGGTGATATTACGCAAAATTTGCTAAGTGATTTTCTCTAATCAGCTAGATGTGATGAGAAAAAGGATGTTGCATGTGTCAATTCATTGCATTCTCTTTTAAAAAAGGATGTCTCTATAACAAATGCATCCAATGGGAATACTAGAAGCTTAGAAAGTTTAGGGGCAAGTCATGTTTTGGGGAGGCTAGTGAAGGGAGAAGAATATGGACAAGAGTGTGAGATAAACGATGATATGACAAAATAAGTTTTGAGTAGGGATGGCAGAACTAAGTCTGAACTGAATGTGATTGAATATGGTTACATAGATTGTAAACTGTTAACAGATATTCACAGACAAGACTCATTAGTATATTTTCTAGTGAATATTCCTCGAATTGCATATTTTCCTTATCTTTTGGTTCATTCTCGTAATGAACTCATCACAAGTTCTAAACAATGTTGAACAACTAGATGGAACCCTTTTCATTGAAATTTGATTTCTCATGGTGATAGAGCTAGAAATCAATTGTTGGGATCATGTAATTGTATTTCTTGTATACTGTCATTGAAATATTGGTTGAGAGAAATGCAAGGTCCTTATCCTTTTTGGGTTTACTAACATCAACATTTATTTGATGTTTTTCTCTTGGAAGGTGCTAACCATGGTCCATTATCAACGAGATGTGATGAGAAAAAGGTTATTTCATGTGTAAATTCAACACATTCTCTTTTAGAAAAAGATGTCTCCACAACACATGCATCTAATGGGAATAGTGTAAGCTTAGAAAATTCAGGGGCAGGTCATGGTCTAGGGAGGCTAGTGAAAGGAGAAGAGGGTGGACAAGATTGTGAGATAAACGATGATATGACAGAAGCAATTTTGGGTAAGGATGAAAAAAGATATGAACTGAATGTGATGGAACATGGTTACATAGATAGGAAATTATCAACATGTATTCCCAGGAAAGACCCAGTCTCGAAGCAAATAAGTGCTACCATTGCTCTAGATATTCCTGAGATCAGACATCATATATTGGGCTTTTTGAAAACATGTTATTGGCATGCTAAATTGTATAACTCCCTTTTAATAGGTACATGTGCATGTCTTAGTTTGAATTTGAGAATCATAAGCATGATGTGGTATTTTTCATTGCTTTTAGGCTTTAGCACATTTACATTTTAGAAACATATTTTATTGTATAATCAACTATTGGGTCTGGAAAATGCTAGATCACTAACACTAAGGAAATTATTTTTTCCCCTAATTTATATTCAGATTTCAAGAGAGTATGCATTCATGTTTTCAATATTGGTAATATTATTTTGTTATACCTATTTGATATTGCAAAAAATATATCTGATTTAATTTTTGAAGCTTTTCCATAGATTGAAATATAATGGATTCCTAGCTTTCCATTCAATGAGATATGAGTTGGTCAAATACAATAAATTTATGGATACATGTATTATTAATTGAAGAGTCGAAGTTATGATTGTGTATGAGGTGGTAGTTTTTTTATTGTTTTGTTAGAAAGTGTTTTTAAGCTTATACATGTCTTATTCTTTACATACCAGAGCACAAGGGCCTTTAAAGAGGTTGCAAGTATTCGTCATCCATGTGTAGGGAAATATGCCTTTGGTTTTATTACATCATCACTTGTCCTTCAAGTTGTTTCTTATGATTTAGATATACTTGAAGTTGAGTTAATATTGAAGCATTCGACATGAATGTTGAAATTGAATGGCAGATGGAAATGTTTCTTGCATATCTGCAAAATGATATCTAGTTGCAGATTATCATTATTGTCATAAATAAAATTCCATGTTTATTGGTAAACATGCAATGTTTTTTGACATGCTATAGTTTGAATAAATATTATTTCAATTTGTATGGAAGGTAGTTCTTACTTTTCTCCCATTGTCATATGCAAGTTGAGAGTGGAGATGAAGAACTCTACGGTGTCTATGTTCCCATGAATCATCTATAGATTGGTGACGTTTTCCTTGTTAACTCTAAATGTATTATTCGACCAAACTTGTATGTTCATGAAAGCATAGGTTGGTAGTCATGCATTTTTCTTTGATTAATATTATTATTTATGGTCTATATTTTTCCATGATATATTTCATTCTTTTTGGGATTTTGTTTCATAGATCTAGGGATGATACTTTACCCTCTTCTTTTCACTTTCCGACACATGTTCTTGCAATTCTATTTTATGCTATAGTTTGCAATAAAATTAGCTATCCATCCTTACTTCCTTGGAGGCATGTGTTGTGACTTCATATCCCAATTTCATTGGAGACCTACATTGTCACTTCATATATTGTACATTTGTAGTAGTGGACACTAATCATAGGATGAAGGAGAAGGTTATTAATGTGGAATGGACTCCCAACATAAGGATATTGCAATGTAGTAGTAAGATCTGCAATTCTTATGAGCATCACATAGATAACAACCACAGACCAAAGAGGGCCCACAAGGCATGACACCAAAACCACTCAGTGATATTAATGGAAGAGTGAAGGAGGATGCTATAACATTGGAGACTTGCACTACGAAGGAATAGAATCCCAACATGGGAATGTGCCACTTTGGTAATGAGACTTGAAACTATTACAAACCCCATATATATAGTCATTACTATTATTTTTTTGAAATAAAATCTCATGGGAAATGCAAGGGATGCTTCCCCACATTTATGGATGAAATCCCTTGTAAACCTATTGACACAGACTTGTTTGTTTAACCTAGGGGGATTTGGCTTGGAGCTTCAGAAGCAAATGAGCAACTGTTGGAATGACACATTTTAGGAATTTTGAGAATTTTCAAGGGAGTGGAGGCATAATTCTTTCTCTTTCTTTGTCTTTACAGAATCATGTGATTTCTTGTGGTTTGAATTCAGTAGGCATGTGTGTTTGGGTCATGCTCTTGATTTAGGACCACGTGATACATTTTACTTTTTGGTATGCCCCTATCCTTAACTTTGAGCAAGAATAGTTGTGGAATTGGATGGCCTCTTCTTTGTTGACAATTTAATGCATCTTTAGGGGGGAACTGTCCATGTTTGAATGTGAAGGAGACATGTGTGGAGGCGGGGTTTTATATATGGACATTATATATTGTACCTATGTAGCAGTTCTCTTTTTTCTTTGACAAATAGTGTGGGTGTTGCCCAAGATGCTTATTGCATGATAATCCTTTGCAAGGTCACTATTGGGGACAATGATATGTTGGTTCAGGATATTATGAGATATGATTTATGTGCTTCCTTTAATTCTATGAAAAATGGAAAGTCCTCAAGATTCGATGGCTTTCCTTATGAAGTCTCTAAGTTCACGTGGTACTTTATTGGGGATCATATTTGTTATTTAGATGTAGAATTTATTTTCTATGTTCCCCTTTGAGTCCCTCAAGTCTCAATTATGGCTTGATGAAGCCTATTCCAAAGAATACAATGAGAGACTCTATAGATGGTTGGTATATTATTTCTTTTCTTACCATTGCTTACAAATTTGTCGCAAAGGCTTTTTCTTTAAGGATCTAGTGAGTTTCCAAGTATGTAGTGCGACCGAAGTGGACTAGGTTTGTCTAGGGGTCTGGTCAACCTCGGAGGCAATGGAGTGGGCCAGAGAGACAGGGAAACAATGCTGTTAGTTGAAGATTGACTTTGAAAATCCTATGATCGACTTGTTTGTTCTTTCATCTTTAAGATACATTGATGTCCTTAGGTTATGATTCACAGTGTGTGGGTATAATGAGTGATCTTTTCACCAATTCCTTGGCCTTTATTTTGTAATAAAGCCTTATCCCTACGAATAGTGTTAAATTAAATGAATCAATAGGGCCATCCTTTGGTGCTTTATGAATGAGGTAAAATTGTTCCCCACATAAAACTTCAATGTGTTAACAAGAAAAAATAGGGAAGTATATATATACCAACATAGGAGCCCAAATGACACATATTAGAACTATGATCAAACATATGCCACTACAGAATTTCCTTGCCTTACTTTTCTTTTCACCTAGTTGATGCTCTACTCTGGAAAGATTTATATCACACTTGACCAGATATAGAATTGCATAAATATATTCCAACTGAATATCACACACAAATTCATTGTGTCATGTTTACAGAGTAATACATCAAACTTTTTCATTATCTGTCATGAATCAATGAGATGACAAATGTATAACATACAGAAATTTTCATGACTGATATCAAAGTATTTAAGGAAAATCTTTGCATCTTTTAGAAATAAGAAAAGGTTGTCTCTGCAATGAAGATTACCTATGCATAGGATGAAAAAACTACAGAATCTTATAATGGGATTATTTTTTAGAATATTTTACAAATTTGTGTAACTATTTATATAGAAAATCAAATATGATGAGTAGCATCAATGTGATGGAATATGAAATCTAATTTATCTTTTGCAGATAATTATATCCATTTTTCCCAAATATAATATTTTACAAGAAACACGAAATTGAGGAAAGAATAACTAGTGATCAAATTAAAAACATATGTTTTTAAGTCATGAAGAATTTATTACATGGAAAATAAGAAATGAATCTCCACAGTTAAAAGGCAACATAGTTTTCCTTGAGGCTAACAAGCATGTTTCCACTTGATCTACACTAGCCATAAAAACAAACACTTGACAATATATGAGTGTTTATAGCATCAATCATTGTGCTTTTCGAAGTACTGCATGTGTACATGTAATTAATCAAAGAAAACAAAAATTGGGTGTGAGCTTTTGAAGTCATGTAGGCTCAGGAATCATTCTGAGAACAAGAATATATTTAGTAGGGACCTACAAGCTCTTGCTTCTTGAGAAGGACAACAATGTTGTAACATAGCTTTCCTACTTGGAATATAGATCAACTAATAAAGTTTCATAGGAGGAGATTGAATTTCTTATTGCATTTTATGTTAGACTAAATTCATAAGTAAAAGACTTCTCTTTAAAAAAAATGAAGTATGGTTACAGGAATGGCCAGTCAATATAAAATTTGGAAATTATGTAAATAAACACCTATGACCATCTGCTCTTGGTTTCCCCCAACAAGGATAGACCTTAATGCAAGGGTTGAGAGCCTTATTACACAATGCAAGCCTTGAGACAAAAACATATAAAGTTATAAGGTCTATGGATTGGGGTGTTGTATAAAATTATGGTCTGTAAGGAATTAATGGATATTCCATAAGACCTGTAATATGTATTTCTTGTTATCATGTTTTAACTACTTAGGTATGGCAGAAAAGGGTATCCCATTCCTTGGTTTGTGCAGGTTGAGGGGAAAGAGAGATAGTGGGTTAGAATTGCTATAGGAGTTAACATACTATGATTTGCTGGGAAATTGGGCCAGATGAGAGGACTATACCCAACCATAGGATAAATTTGTCCTTGTGGACTAACCATCCCATTTTTACTAAAAATTGCATCCATGACTAGATGAAAGACCAAATGACCTTGATAGCCCATGCAACGAAGTAAATATAAATAACCCAATTATGCTTCTAAAATAGGAAAACTATCATTTTATTTGAATGGATTTTTTCTTCTTTCCAACATATAATGCAAATAGTGGAAACTAGAACTTACTCCTCTTAGACACAAGTGGCTTATCTAAAGGCCTTTCATCAAATT
Organism: Pinus taeda; assembly: GCA_000404065.3. NCBI lineage: Eukaryota > Viridiplantae > Streptophyta > Pinopsida > Pinales > Pinaceae > Pinus > Pinus taeda. The sequence continues at coordinate 138,319 of APFE031112572.1, read as the reverse complement.
TAGTTTCCATGGAAGCTTTCATGCTCAACACTTGACCCAATGATGTTATTGAGATGACAGGAATATTTTCTTTCTCATTGCTATTGTCGAGATCATTTCAATAAGAATATGCATGGTTTTTCCAATTACTGACTCAGTTGTGTGTCACACCATATCTCTTCACCGCAGTCACTATATCACCAACTTTTCTATGTTGTCCATTCTGTGCTCTCCATTTTCTGAGCTAATCCTCAACTATCAATTTCACTGCATTTTCCCTCTTTCCCTTCTGTGAGGCAACTTGAAGAGCCTCCCTCCTTGTTATTATCTCTTTGTTTTCTTCTTCCAATGTCATCAATATTTCACATTCACTATCCTTAGCTGCATATATTTGGGCTACAACAGCTGTCACCCCCGTGTCAGCAAGTTCCTTAGCTTCACCTACCTGATTGTTTAGTGCAAAGTACTCATTAAATGAAAGTGTAACAGATAGAGTCCTGACCTTGGAATATCCAACAATTGACTCAATCCTAGCAAGATCTAATACTTGTGATGCCTAAGCTATTTCTACCATTTTTATAGCTGCTTGTAGCCTATTCTTTGTAGTTCTAGTATCGGCCTCCGATTGTGTAGCTTCTTCCTTTGATTTGTGTAGCTTCTTCCTTTGATTTGTGCATATCCTCTCTAGTTTCTTCAGCTTCAATATTGGCCTTATCTACCTCAACAGCTTCTTGTTGTAAATCTCATAAAAGATCTGTCATAGCTTCCTTGGATTACGTCTCTCCATGTTGTTGTGATTTAATTTCTTGTCTTGTTTGATTCAATTCAGCCTCTAGACAAGCAACTACTGCATATGACTTTGTTACCATTTTCAATGTTTCTTCTAACATTGCACTTTCCCTGTCCAACTCTTCTCTAAGTGGCTCAATGGAACCTGCTAAATAAGTTTCCTCCTATGTGGCTTTGTTTATATTTTCTCTCATCTTCTCTAGTTCTACGAGAGTTATATAATCGTATTTAGTTCTTTTAACCCCTTGACTTTTTAAAAGATCCAAGTTATCCACTACTTTAGAGAGGGCATTTTCAACTACATGCATCTCTTCTCCTAGTTTAAGTTCTGACTCTTTAACAACTGCTAATTCTAGTTTCAAGCTTTGTAGTAAAGAGGACGAGGCATCAAGCTTTAACATCAGATCCTTAACAAGAACTACTTCATGATTCAACCTAATCAATTCCTGGTAGACATGCTCTATTTCTTTCCCCCTCTCCTCAAACTCTTGGTCTTCAGCAATAGATACATCATGTTTCTTTTCTTTTGTTTCCATATATAAGCTCTTAGCTATATCTAGGAAATTCTTTGTGGCCATAAATTCTATGGCTAGTGCATCTTCTTGTTTCTGCACCTCTTCCGAGGCTGCCAATGCATCAGTTCCATTTTAAAGAGAAATTTCCCTCAATTTAATTGAACATAGGTATTCTAAAATATCATGCTTAATCTCATGTTTGACAACTTGTATTCCTAATATTACTGATGCATTTCTTTCCTTTTCAACCTCTAGTTGTGTCTTTGTAATGATATTTTCTTCATCCAAATCAGCATTGTCCTTCTCCACAACTCCTCGCCTTACAATTTTAGAGTCAACTATTACTTACCTTTCTAAAGTGGTAGCACTCTCCAAATTTAATGTTAATTCCTTTATGAGACACATCTTTTTGTCCATCTCCAAAATAGCCTGTGATTTTTCATATTTTGTTGCAATTAGAAGTGTTTTCAGTTCTATAAGCTCTTCCTCCATATTTTGAAACTCGGCTGCTACATACTGGTGTCTCTGTACAGACAGTTTTTTTGTTATTTTGTACCACCTAATATAAAGACTAGAATCCCATCTTGGAAGTCATAATTAGAATAGTTGCAAGAAAAAATGTTGAAGAAAACAAATATTTCTTGAAGTTCTTATTTAGAGTCATAATTGTTGTAATCTTACAAAAGTTACAAATTAAGTATCTTTCTTTAAACTCATATTTAAAGTTGAATTATTTGAATACTTAATTGCATTCCCTTCTTCTCTACCATGTTGAGTGACTGTCATAGTCATGTTGAATTCTGTTGTTGTTAATTTATGTATATGGAAATGACCAGCATCTCCTAGTTCACAGTCATGTTGAGTTCTGTACTTGTTAATTTGTGTATATGGAAGTGACTCCCATATCTTGGTACTATCTGTATGTTATTATCCATGGTTGTGGTTGCCTATTTGTTTGTTTGAGTCATTCTGGCTATCTGTTTGTTTGTCTATTTATGATTCAATATGCATGTGTTCATTCATTAACAGAGGAGGAGAAGGCATTGCCCAACTTCCAACTGGATTTGGATTTTCAAGGCATTCCATTTGGATGGAAGGGATGGGAAGGGAAGAGACAAGAAGGCAAACAAAGTACATTTGATGAGTGGAAATAATGAGAATTTCACTGGTGCAAATCAATGTATGCCATAAAAACAAGCCGTTGAACTGGAAAAGTCATGTATGGAGATCTTCGATCGATTGAGGAAACTGAGGGTGAATTGATGTAAGAAATTTGTCATTAAGTTGGGGGGGGAGGATGGGCTCTAATGCCTCCATCTTCCTCCTATCGTGTCACCATTGCAAATCCTTCAATCCTATCCCAAGTTGTTTTTAAGGGATGATGTTAGGATATTTAGATAGTTAGGATTCTGTTAAGATCAACATGGTCTAATGTATCTTTAGTTAAAATGTGTTTCTTTGGCATGCTCTTCTAACTAAACCGACATCCATGATTATGTGCTAAACATATAGTGATCCCAGTTCATCTTCTCCATGGTAGTAGCCACACTTGATCCTTGCCTTAAGACCCAATTGACCCATGATCTCTATTTAAAGAGCATGGAGACTCACTTCCTAAGGATCAATTGTGAGATATATTCATGTAAATCTATATCTTTTTGCATTAATATATTACCTCAAGTGGCAATGTTGGCTGGAGCCATGGATTATTTCCGTCTTCATGGATTTTAACTATAAAAAAATTGTTGTACTGATCTTTGATCTATGTGTGAAAGTGTTTTTCTTAGGGTATTCAACCTGTGTCAATATATCCTATTTTTTAAACACATGGCCAGTAAATAATAGTAATCTGATTTTAAGGCCATAACCAAGTCAGACACCAAATTGGTGTATGAGACCGCCTTAGATATATTCAGTGACATCCAAACCCCTTTGGAAAATAACCCAAGCAAAGGCGAAAACAAATCCCATTATCTTCAAATAAGCTCATAATTTTTTTGTGGCTAAACCTTAACTACATGTTGATAATCTATCATTATTGTTGATTGTTGTTCAGACTTGGCCTCTTATTTTATCTCGAACTCAGAAGTGTAAATTTTTTTTAGGGAATAAGTCTATGCTACCAACACATGAAATCATGTTTATGGACTACCTGAATTTCCAATAGAAGTGGTTTCCTTAGCTAGGATGATCTCTCAAACCAAAATCTTGAGATATGCCACAATTAAGGAACAAAATTTATCAAAATTAATTATTTTGACACTAATTTAACTTATATTCAACATCATCACTAACAAAGGAAATAAATATAGGCATCCAATAGTTCTTAGCACAAGGACGGGACCAAAAATAGTGATCGGCAGGATTATTAGAGAAGATAGTATAAATATTAGGGCCTAGTTGACTCCATCTATTTTCAGCTGAAATGAATGCTAGATACTTTCCTATTCAAAAAGTATAGCTTTAACAAGGCATATTTTCTGTCAATCCAACTCAACTTGGTCCCAAGATTAACAAATGAATGTTTTAATTCCAATAAAGTAGTTTCAAGTCGACCCTGGGCAACAACCAGATTGTTGTTCATATCGATTATCCTCTTTTCAAGAAGTGAGCTTCTATATGATACTATATCATTCATCTACCAATCTCTATGCATATCATAATGTGTATCTTCTAAAATTGAGCTTCAGCTTTAACATGAAGATTCTTATCATGGCTACAATCTCTTTATTTTTGGGGGTCGTAGCTAGACTAAGAGCTAATGTATATTCCACAACAACTAAACAATGCCTCTCCAAATCAAAGATTAGGTTGCAGTTCGACCTAGGGTTTAGTAGGTTACACAGTGACTAAATAACTCTTCTCCAAATCCAAGCATAGTCCTAGGGTCGGTCACATGTAGATGGAAACAACAGAGGTGGTCGTTAGTGGATTTGGATGTCCCTAGGAAACTTGATCATGGAAAATAAAGGAGATGGATGGCCCAAAGTTGAATTGAAAAATTGTATGTAGAAAAAAGGTTTTATTTTACTAAACGTATCACACTGTTTCATTATCCTGGTAGACAAATATCATGAATTGCAGTTTCAATACACATATGGTATTGTTTTATTATTTTGTTTAATGCATTTCATGTAGTTTGGTACATGAATCCGGTGAAGTTATTATGTTTTGGTCAACAAATATGATTTTTCATAACATAAGCGCATAGCATAATTATAGAATTTTTCTTGTGAAGTAACATAGTTATAGATTTCTTCTTAGGAGTTGTTTTTCCTTAACATAAATTCCTATTGTAAGTGTATATTTCCTCATCCTTCATGGACCAGAAACAGATGCAATAAGAATTTTGCTTGTGAAGGACCTTTCATAATAAGTAGCATAATTATAGAATTTTTCTTTTGAGGTATTTTTCTATATCAGAATTTCCTAATGTAATTATAGAATTATTTAGCCCTTCATGCTACAGAAATGGACTCAATAAAGTGGAGACAAAAAAGAATATTTGGACAGAAAGATACAGAAAGAAAGGATTAAAGCCCTATTTTTTACAAAAACATTTGAGGAAACAATGAAAAATTAGTTGAATTCATCTTCCATAGTAAACATGGTGGAATACTACTATAGAAGAGGGTAGTTTGTGACATTTTTTCAAGATGAAAATAATTTTTCATATTAAACACTCTTAAAAAAATATCTTAAACTACTCTCTTGACACCAAAGACATTTTATTAAAGGAAGTTACTATGTTTCTTATAGAATTTGATGTTTTCTTTATATTTCATCAAAGACACAGGGTAATAGAGACATCTTTGTGTTTGTGTTTCCATCAATCATACGCTTGAAAATGGGGAGGGGATTCATCCACTAATTGTTTTCTATGAAAAATCAATCAATGGTTTTTATATTCTGATGCCATTTTCATGACCTATAAATCATTGTTGTGGAAGACCTAGGAGTCATGGTCGTGGAAACTACAAAGGGATTTGTCAATTCAAAAGAAAAGGGAGATATATATGGGTTACAGGTAGTGGTTCTCATATGGACTTCAGGGAACTCCAGATACATGGGAGTTAGAGGATTTAGATGACAATATGACGATATTAATGGTCTCCTCCTCCAAGGCTTTTGAAAACTAGTGTGATGTCTACATTGAGACGACCATAGAACCCCAACTATAGTCACTTATTCTTTGGCTTAGAAAAAAGACCTTTTAACGAAACACATGAACTAGGTTGATCATTTCCTCCAAAAGGATTTTCAAAATCCTTAGGATTGCTTGATTGGTGAGTTCACGTCTCTAGGTTTTGGTATTTAATTTTTTATTTGTAATTTTTTGGGTGAGTACTTAAACACCTTGCATCTCTCAACATGTTAAGTGGAGTCATGGAATTATGGTTTTATCAACATCCGGAGATTGGTATATTTAATTGTGGGAATTTCTTTTAGTGTGCCTGAGATAGAGAGGTGTGGATTTATCTAGATCTATTTGTGTTTCAATTGGTTGATTTAAGTATGATTTTGTTTCAGCTCTTTATTGAGTTTTGTAATTGAAGAAAGCAATGGTGGGTTGTGACTAGTTGTTAGGAAAATTAGTTTCCAAGCTTAGAATTGAGCTTAAGAGCTTAGAATGCTTGTTGTTTATGGTTCAGGTTATGAATATGAATTTTGTGTGGAAAAGGTTAGTAGGATAAGGTGTGACTATAATGATATCCTACTTGTGGTCACCAAATTTAACACAAAGGGTTATTAAAATGTTCACTTTTTCTATTTTGACACAAGGAATATGTTACAGTTCATGGTGTAGGAGACCCACTAAACAATTTCAATCCATGTAGAGTATATATATGGGTCGCTATATGCCCATCTAATAGAAAAACAATATTTTCAGTTCCCACTAATTATATTCCTCCGTAGTTAACTATCAAAAGTCTTCTTTTGGTTATAGGCTCTTCAAGATTGGCCTAGCCTTCCAAAATACAATTTTACCCTACAAATCAGGAACTCATATAATATCTTTAAATTACATGAGAAAATGTATAGACTAGAAATCGAGTTTTGTTTTGTGGGTTCTATTTCAAAATAATTTTAGACATCTTGGTCTTCCTACTTTGGAATTTGAGGGAAAATTTGGAATTTATTAGAGATTTATGTACTAGAAATGTCAGCTTGAGATGCATGATTATTTAACTATAAATTGACTATAAGGTTTAGTCCTAGCTTAGGGTTAAAATTGATAGCCACATGTGAATTTTCAATCTTTATTTTCTCTGTTTATGATTTCTCTCACCGTGGTCCTCATGAGCTGTGAAACTCTCTAAATTTCCATTTACAGAAAGATCCCACAAATTTTCTTGAATGATGATGGTGGGAAAATAGTGAAATCACATTACTCTGCCTCTGCATGCTCTAAGGTGAGGATGCCGACGCATTTCCTTTGGCCCCAACATACTATTTAGACATTTTTCATGTTTATTAATAAATTAGGGCATTATTATTTTATCAATAATTTTGTGCCATTGAACTTTAGTCTGCTAAGGAATTTGTCAGGAATAAAATTAGGTTTGATTATATTGAACTAAATTTCCACCTCATGACACGCTTTAATAAAATTACCATTTGCAATGGTTTATTTATTTTCTCAGAAAGTACTCAACCCATTTCACTTTATGTATTGGTGAGTGAAAAATGATCCAACATTGAATATATTAATGGTTAATATCATATTCAATTCATGTTAGCTATATACTTTAACATATACTCCAAAACCAACCTTTTTCTAGAACATGATATGTTGTGTAAAAGTATGATGTTAAGAGAGGGTTGCAATGAAGATGTTATTGGTTTAGTTTTTTTCATAATAATGGGTGGATTTTATATTAGTGAAAGTCGTGGTTGAACCAAACAACACTACAATACAAAATTTATGGTGTTTGGCTGCAAACTGATGAAAAGAAGACAAATTATCCTCCAGGCTTATCCTAAAATTGGTTGTCCTCTTCTAGCCTTTGAAGGCCTGGCAGGTATATTTTTGAACATATTGAAATAACAAGAGAGGACATCCACATAGAGACACTTCCCCAGATGTTGCAGAATCAAAGGGAGAAGACAATATGACCTTTGAGAGGAGATTTAGATTTGTGTATGAGGTCACAATAATTGAAAGGACATTATATTGTCATATAAAATACCTAGACCTTAGTCCAAATCATTTTTGGTTATTTATTCTTGATGTTTCAGTGATCAACTTGTACTAGGGCTGATAATTCACTCAGTCTTGCTCGAAATTTTAATAGATTAACAATGATCTAACTAGGAATACAAACCTAGGCATTTAGGGTTGAAACTGGTCATCTTAGTTTGTTGTTCTAATGAGAAAGGTTTATTTGAGAGAGAGCTTGGCTAAATTGAATCTCGTATATGCTATTCAATGAAAGTTGAAGGTTGGGTTGTCGTTTTTTCTAGCACATATGATGAGAAGCCATTAATTGGTACCATATCTATGAGAGTGTGTCTTTGTTTTTTTCTGTGTAAAGGTATGCAGATTAGGAACATGTTGAATGTTTTGGAATAGTTCCTACTTGCAATGTTTTTAAGTTCATGCAGTGGTCAACTGGATCGCTAAAAAAATCACATGAGAGATCTGAGTAAATTTTATAGAAGATGCAACTTGGCCATAGGTATAGACAATGACCTTTAAGGTATTAGAGGTTATAAATTGATATATTGAGTGATTAGCTATAGCAAATAGATTCAGTTCCAAGGACAACAATGAGTCATGGCAATCTTCTTACTAATCAAAATTTTAGCTAACATTCTAGTAGATAGTCCTTAGGTTGACCCCTCAAATTGTAGGTTGAGTTACAAGCAGTGATTCACATTTATAGACAATGGCCAAATGCATTCTTCTTGCATGGGCTTCTCCCTTAATTGGATGGCATGGCACATTAAAGTGCGAGAAGGTGTTTCTCCTACAAATCTTGTCCAATTCATTACTCTGCAATTTCTATTTCAGGGAACACCTTCCTGTGTATGGTCAGAAACAATGTCACTGGAAGCATGTCTAACTTTACTTCTTCTACAACTTCTTCCCTTGGAATTGCCACTAGAGAAGTACATTTTCCTCAAAGTTCCTAGAATTATCCCTAGATATTGTTGTTGCTAGGATGTGTTGGAACTTCTCCAATTGCAAAAGCATCATTCCATGAGCTATGTGATGATGTTATCAATGCAACATTGTCATTTATCATATAAGCATGGACAATCTTGCAAGGATTTTCAAAAACTTTCAAGACATGGTGCATGGTTGGCCTGTTGGATGTCAAGGATTGAGAGAAACTTTGGCTATTACAGCCACAACCCAGACTTCCTTTTAGCATATCCTCATATAAAATGAGATAAGAATCAATGATTCAGGGAAGATTATCCTTGTCATAAATTTCTATCAGTGGCAAGGCATGGTCTCACCATGAAGAGTCGCCATCTCACATGTCATTGCATTCAATGTCGGTAATGTTCCCTGAAATCATCTATAGTAGGACTTTTCTTTAATAATAAACACCATGTGCACATGTAGTGGGTGGTGAACCTAAGTCTTCATGGTCCCATGAACTACATTTATGCACCTCAAAAACATTATAAAATTATTAAAACCCCAATTCATATATCTACAATATAATGAAATTTGTGTATTCTATGATTACAAACCCATATTATAGAAATAGCAGAGCTTATATATCTTGAATTCTTCATAAATATAAATTAAAGTCAGCCAAATATTATTGAAAACTCAAGCAATGATTGGAGACGGATAAAAGATGATGCTAGAGTTTGGGGTTTGCAGTCCAGGGGATGCTGAGCCATAACTAACATTTTTTGAACAAAGCAAAAAGGGCACATGAAAATTATGAATATATCATACCAAAGGCCATGGGATACATACTGGGAAATGGCCAAGAGCCATGCAACCAAGCAAGGTTGAGAATATCCATCTTGACTGCCTACAAAACTTAAGCTACTAAGTCCTACTTCAAATTATTTTCATCATGTGATATAATGATGGAATGGAGTGGGACATCTATATATTTAGAGTTAATATGGATGTGTGGTAGTGCCATAGCAGGACTATAACCTCCAATGACTTCCTCCCTTGAAATTCATATTATTTCCTCATTTAAAGATGCATGTGTCCCCACTTTTGAAATGAGATGAGGGAAATGAGTAGCAAATTCATCTTCTAGAAACCTATTATCTTGTCTGGGGATTTTACCCTTGTTTTCCATTATGTAAATAGTGGTAATGCCATGATGAGACGATCTAGGGCACACCTTTAAGAAGGCATCATTATCAAATCAGGGCTATAAATCTAAAAAATTATCCATTTCAATGATATATAGGATTGTATTTGTCTAGATGGGATATATAGGATCATCTTAGAGGCAACATCGAGAGAGCCATGTTAGTCTTTAGAAGGGATCGTATTCCATTCATATAGTTGAGCATTCTCTCGAGGATGAGTTGCTAATATGTTGTGATTGTTTACTTCCTGTAGTTGATTTTGAGTTCATTGTATTTTGGCATTTCTGTGGCAATGTATATATCTATATACATCAGGTTATATTTCCTTGTATGCCTTGTATCTTTCATGCTGATGTTAAGACTATTAATGTTAGAACTATAATATAATTTCTCGGTTTGCAATGTAATAGAAAAAATAAAATTTTATCAACTATCATTATGACTATTATCTAGTTCCGTACTTGTTGAGTAAGGATGAAAGTTATTTCTTTGTTCTGAAGTGTTTTTATGGGCATATATTATTATCATCACATGTTATTTTAAACTAATACCCAAGAAATTCACCTACAACAGTATCATCAGAAAATAATTGACAAAAGGCTTCACTGGGAAATTTATAACAAACTCGAGAAATATAGTACTTAAATTGGGAGATTCCCAAGAGGGACTCTTACATCCCTCTGAATTCTTTGATCACAATGCTAATTATTCTGATTATTCAAATAATGAATTTAGTTACTGTGAGGCATTAAATTGTGAGGGTGAGAATGGTTGCTCATCCTAACCTCACTTTGAATTTTGTATGTTCAGAATGTTTCTGAAGATCATCTTCTTATTCATGTTGTCTCTCTAGAACAGGTCCACTAGAGATTTGAACATCTCCCTAGTTGTCTTCTTGTTTACCAAGTGAGTTATCAAGTTATTATTCATGCATCCATGATGACCCCCTGAGCTTATATGTCCTTTTTCATGGGCTACCAACTGCATTGCATTTGTTGGTTGTTGAATTTCCTAATCAACAATATCATAAATGCCATTCTCTTTCAGCAGCAAGGTAACCCTTGCCTTTCAAGGAAGGAACTTAGATTCTTCATCCAACGTATCCTCAAATGTGCCATCTCTTGATCGGATTAAAAAATATATATGTGCTAAGTCCTTCTAGCCACAAGAATAAAAAATATGTTGTGTGCTAAGTCCTTCAACACCCACGAAAAATTATTCATCTTTGCCAAACCCCCGATTAGTAAAGTCTCCCTCTAAAAAATGATTTCCACCAATAACTGCTAACTGATTTGGCAAAATGTTGTTCTATACAAGCTATTGGGTCCCATACATTGTGACTATTGCATGAAACCTTTGCCTCCCCTACACTCTGTTGTACAACTCACCTGTCACCTGCACCCTTGTATAACCATGGTGGTTGCACCTTGTGCCCTTGTAATCCTGTGTTTGATGCAAAGTGTTGTGGCATTGCTACTAGTGAATGGGACCACTGGTAAAAATGAGTAAGCCAATTCCTCCAAAATTTTCACTCTAAAATCATCGATACGGATGACAAATAATATATTGATCCAATACAAATCACAACATGGCCCTCTGTAAGAAGATTCCAGTGGTGTAAAATCATAAAATAAAGTTTGGTGCTCAAAATACTATGGAAATAAAGACACTATGGTTAAGTAGACATCCAATATATTTAAATGTTGATTGACCCATGAGTTTCTGCAAGGAAGATTTATAAGCTACAATAAACTTGTAGAGTGGTGCTAGTGCTTCTTTTCAGTCAGAACCTTGTTGTTTGACGATAGCATTATTCTATTGTTTTCTTCTATAGGAAAAGTAGATCCACTGCTAATCAAAGTATGGAACCTCAGACCATCTTTAGTTTGGAAGGATGGCCAATGGGTTGAATGGAGAAATTAAAATGTAGAAAAGGTATCACATGAGGTAGGGGTTGCCAGTTAACTATCTATTCCTATTTTTTCTTTTTGTTCTCCTATAGTAACTGACTGTTCATTTGCTATTTTGGATGAAATCTAAATTTAATTGGTTTCATTTATCGAAGATGGTGTTCCTTTGGAAAAGTGAAAAGAGGTTGACAAAGAATACACATTTAGGAAGGAGAAAAGTAACAACAATTTTCACAGAGTTCCAAATGTAGAGGAATGTAATAGATATCAAGAGCTGAGTGTAGTGATATCCTCTGTAAATGGCCTCAAATCTTCGATAGTTGGGATCTCTAGAGAAGGAAGAAGTTCAATGAATAGCAAAGCACACCATGCAAAACAAACTGAAGCCTCTAGGTTTCATTCGATTCCTAAGCCAGCAAAGAAGAAGAAATTTATGGATGTAAGTACACATTACTCTATAGACAAGATGGTAAAGAACTCTCCTAAAGATAAGCCTACAAATAAAATGGATAAATACAAGACAATGCTAGCTCATAGCTAGAGTGGATTGGAGACCAACAAATTTGAATGTATTAAGACAAACAAATCCACACTCCCAAAGCCTAAAGAGCTGAGATATGGAAACAGAGGTAAAAAAAAGTCACAACCTAAAAAAGATAAGTCTTATGTTGTCAACAAGATGCTATAAGGAATACTACTTCCAGTCATGAATTTGTCATGGGTCACAACCCTGCCATCAACATTAATGGAAAAAGGGCAAGTAGGAAAGTTGTAGGAACTGATGCTTCATCTTTATTTGCTTCCATAGAGATGTCTCATGAGTCCTCAACTTTCACCTGAGGGAAACCTTTTTCTGTGGTAAATGCAAGCCAGAGATCAAAAAAAAAATCATCCAGATTAAAGGGCTCAAGTCACAATTCAGAAAACAACATTTTTCGACAGGAGAAGACATCCAAAGAGAGAGGTCCCCTGAAGATATCTCCAGACCACATACAACCACACATATATAATAGTAGATTTCAGCCTTCTTCCAAGTTATGCAATCTTTGTTCTCTGATTGATGATGTTACTTCTGAAAGATATTCCTCTTTATCTTACGATAGCAAGTGGGCTTGTATGTTTTTATTCGGTATAACTTGAGCTTGTAAGCGTTAATTATTGGAGAGTATGTTTTGGAGAATTTGGTATCTATGGATAAATGCTAATTCCCTAGATAAGTAGCCATATATAGAACATTAGTTTAAAGAACTTTAGCCTTTTCCTATAAGCAATAGATAAGACAAAGAAGATGAGAAGATCTACTTGTAGTTCTGCTTTCGTCTTGTCTCCTTTGTATCGATCCTGTCACTCCTTCCCATACTTAACATGTTTGAGAGGTACCTGTAAACATCAACAGAAGACAAAGAACCAATCAAAGAAAGAGATCTATTGAATACAAGTAAATGGAATCAGATACATTCACACTTATAAGCACCATATAACAACATAAGCATATGGGAAAAAGGTTCAGATACTTAATTGAATAGAAGAAGGAATTACAAACATCAAGTCTGATTCTAATTCACTCCTCTAGCTTGGATCCCATCCACATCACATCAAAAGATTGACAAAATTGTAGCATAACAACACTTGTCTCAAAGTCAGTTCTCATAGCAACATTATCTCCTTACAAGTCAACATAGTCTAGCCCCTTGATCACTTAGATGAGTGTTCAATTTATAGGAAGATAAAGTATGTTATGTCATAAATGGGGGTGTTGAATGGCATTCCATTCTTAGAATTAGTTTCATGGAGGAAGGGAGGGGAGGATAGGATGCATCTTAACTCATTCCTCATCCATTTTTGAGCTCATCGGAGTTGATAAGTGAGGGAAAATTCTAGATGACTCCAAGAGATAAGAATATTCCAAAAACCCTATGTGAATTTCACTCAATCTTGCCCAACGTAGGTGAAAGAGGGCCTAAGTGCTTTGCAGAGCACCCTAGCATGGACTCAACTTCTCTGCAGTGCACCCTTACATGGGCCTACATGCACTGGTCCCTTTAGAGGTCATTTCAGGATGTCTTCCAGTCATGAAATTGTATCAGAAGGAGGCATTCAAAATGGTGACCTATTTAGGGCATGTAGCAATTGAAACTGGGGTTTGATGAGGCCTAAAACACTGATCTAAATGATGGGACTGATGTGTCGAATTGGATCTATAACAGGTGCCCCCTAAAGCATGAAGTCGAAAAAATGTTAATGTCAAATGAAATGATTTACGATGTGATGAGGAGGTTTCAAAGTGGAAGGTGACCTGGATCAATTACAATACATATATCATGATTTTTTTATTTTTTCATGAGTTCCTGACGGAAGGCATACCCATGCTCAACATATAAACTTTCATTACATGTACACAGACAATCGTCTATAGATATAGACCCATGATCAGAATGACCATCAATGTAAAGAAATTGTACATATGATTTAGTACTACTCAAATCACAGCCCGGATGGATGAAACTAGATCTGGGGTCTTCTATCTCATTCAATCGTTCACTTAAGTATGAGTCTAACCATGTGAATATGTGATCTTAAGTCGAACATGGGAAGACACCGTCTAATTACCAGCCAATGATGTAAGTTGTTATCAGATGCGAGAGAAATCACCAATAATGATAATGATCCTCAAGGTACTGCCGTACATTCTACATCGTGTGGATGAATGATTTGATGTTGAACACCATGCAAAGTCTTTCAGTCTAAGGCCATTGATGTCAACCTATCACCTGAAGCGAGAAACCTGCCATTGATGTATGCAAGCCTCAAGGTACTGGAAGGGTGTTTCTAAGTCAACTTGTTGGATAATGTGCTGATGTCAACAAGAAACAACTCATCGCAGGAGGGCCTTGATGTATCCCACATCAATGACACGAAATGAGTGTGATGATTTTGGAGATGGAATTTGACTAACGACATAAGGTTCATGAATGCAGGTCATGAGAATGAAGGTTTCTAGTATTGCAAAGGATGAATTTTAATTGAATGACTTCACTTGAACATGTCAGTGACACTGAAATGAATTCGTAGCATTGACCCAAAACAAAGTGATGGATGGTATGAGAGACCAACGGTATGATAACCCTCAAGCTAATAACTCAACCCAAATAATCTAAATGAATTGGCAGCATTGACCCAAAACAAAAGTGATGGATGGTGTGATAGACCATAGGTATGATAACCATCAAGCAAATAACCCAACCCAAATAGTCATAGTGATGAAGTGAAAGTGTCATGTTCAAGAGCGACCTGCTACCATAAAGTGGTTTACCCCTTTTAACCATTTTCCCAAGTCATTTTTTACCAATACCTCTTTATTTTTATCAAGCTTGAGGAGGATAACATATGCTTGTTGTATAATTCCACCCCTCGGGTGAATCCATCGCTATGTGATGTTTTAACAAGTCTATCGAAGGTGAAACTCGATCTTGTCATGATCAACAAGTTCGTCGCTATTTGATGTTTTAACGAGTTTAATGACAAAGATAACTCGGTCCTTTTCATGCTTAGAGAGTTTGAAAAGGGACAAAAAGAAAACTCCACAAGTTCTTTTTCATAGATTTGTCTCTCAAGCCCGAAAAAGCGTAAAACAATATAAGAGAGAACCTATTAACCATGTTCAATCAACATATTCCTTTTTTGTAAATAATCTATCTCAGCCTGAAAAAGGGTTAAAGTTATACTGATTAGATGTCGTTTCCAATCCATGAACAAGCTCAAAAGGACAAGCGCTCAGCAATCTTTTCTTATTTCTAGAGTTTGAAAAGAGGTTAAAGAGAACTCCACTTTGAGAAACGAGTGGTGTCTAGGATAGCAACTGGTTTTGGTGATGTTGGTACTTCTCAAAACATGTTTATTTATGTGAAAATGATGGCCAATAAGACCACTCATTGCAGTTGCTCCTCAAAAAGGGTAAAACAACCAAGTGAAAGTGTATGATCGGCCAGGTAGATAGTGACGATGGAAGGAGAAAAACCAAGGCTCATATGATGGAAGAGACTCATAGAATGGCAATCACGAGGGTTGAAATGGAGATGGGTTCATTTTTAAACAAACTTGAACCATAGGGAACTATGCTTGGATTCAATTTCATGTTTATATAAACTTGAAACGAAAAACTATGCTTGAATTCAATTTCATTTTTACACAAGCTTGAAACGAAAAAGTATGCTTAGATTCAGTTTCATTTTTACACAAGCTTGAAATGAGCAACTATGCTTCAATTCAGTTTCATTTTTACACAAGCTTGAAACGAAAAACTATGCTTGAGATAGGGCTACATGCCCCCAGCATGATGAAAGGGAGAGTCTCCTGTAACTAGATGGAAGTCTCTGCAGTGAAGTAGGATGGCTATCCAACACCTTTTTGGCTTCATCCAGATAGGGACAAAGGTGAATGGGGTGATTCACTTCACATAACCTACAAGGAAACTTAACTTTACCACTAGGTGCATGCCCCCCAAGCTTCATTACATTCACCTAAGTAGACTACTCGTAGCTATCAGGTGGATGGAATGAAGGTTCATTTACAAGACCAAGTGAAAGACTCGACTAGCATTTCATGAGATTAATCAAAGCCTCAAATTAAAACTTTGCTCCAGGGGACCTTTTTCATTTTTTAATGAGGTTGACATAGTACAAGGAACTATGCTCATACTCATTGTTTCATTTTTTAACGAGCTTGACACAAGACAAGGAAATATTCTCATACCCTTTGTTTCATTTTTTAACGAGGTTGACACAAGACCAAGAACTATCCTCATGGACCTGTTTCATTTTTTTAATGAGGTTGACATAGTAAAAGAACTATCCTTATGGACCTATTTCATTTTTTTAATGAGGTTGAAATAGTAAAAGAATTATCCTCATGGATATGTTTCATTTTTTTAATGAGGTTGACATAGTAAAAGAACTATCCTCATTTTCCTCGATCACGACTCATAAGAGGTCGTGAATTCCATGAGGTTCTCATCAGATGGTAGAAAAATGATCTAGAATGGATCCATAGCAAGGAATCCATTAGAGAGATATGGTTCCAATACCCCCAGTACATAATGTACAACATCACTGAATTGATCGTCATTTGATGTAGGCATGGAATGGGTTGCCACATTATTATCCCGTGGCGGGGATGATACCATTGGTACAAAAGGACTACCTAGGGAAGATGGTTGACTGGAGGCCATATTTGGACTAGGAAATGAAAGCTTGTCAACGGTGACAATTCTCCCTTCGTGCGGGAAACACATCACTCGAAAGAGTATTGAAACAATAGCTCCCATGCCATAAACATAGTAGCGCCCAAGAAGTAAATTGTAATCTAAAGGGCCTGGGACTACAATCACATTCAGATAAATGATTTTTCCTCCCAAACTAATAGGAAACTGAGGAAGGATCCCTAATGGTTGACTGGTTCCTTTGTTATAATCCAACAAATTCTGGGTAACATGCACAAGTGGCAGTGAACCGAGTGCTTTCCAAGCAGTAGGGGAAAGGATACTCACAGATACACCTTCCTCTATAATAGTGCCAAGTACAATCATATTACAAACCTGTAATATGATTTGGAAAGGCACATAAGAAGGAAGATGGAATCCTGCCAGTTGATTCCAATCAAATGAAGTGACCAGACTACTTGGAGGGGGTACCGTAAGAACAAGAGAATTATCCCCTTGAGTTACGAGAAGGGGAGGATTTTCCTCTTGTCTTAATGGAATAGGAGGGTTGCCTCCAAGCTCATTGGAATTTGAAGAAATAAAAATAACATGAGTGGTATCAACTCACTCTCTACGGGAAAGGTACGATTAACTGAAGGTGAAATCGGGTCAACTATTTCCTTGACCTGTTGATTTGGGTCAAGTATAGACTCATAGGATTCACTTTCAGAGAGAGTGGGTTTGACCAACGGTTGATTTTGGTTAGTCAATTCATAAACTAGTGAAGGATTAAGGGAGAGTCTCTTGTAACTAGATGGAAATTGCTGCAGTGAATGGGGTGATTCCCTTCACATAACCTATAGGAAAACTTAACTTTACCCTTATTTCCATGAACTATACTACCACTAGTTGATGGTGTGTCACCAGAATGATCTCTAGAAGTTGATGACACAGGATGATGTCAACAAGAAGACCATTCTTCTAGGATCTGAGGAATATCGGGACAATTTCAAAGAAGATAGTCTCTCGTACAAAGTTTGCATGGATATTGAACTTTGTGAGGCTTATCAGACAATTTCTCATCAAAATTTGCATTCAAAGAAATGGTGGCTTGGTTGCCCCCTTGCTGAATTTTCTTCTTCTTCTTCTTCTTCTTCTTCCCTTTCTTCTTCTTCATAGCCACCCAGTTACTAGTACCAATACTTTCACCAGGCGAAGAGGAAGAAGGGCAGCAAGAAACGACGAAGGAAGAAGGCAAAGGGTCAACTTTAGGATCATCTAGAGGTTGATTTTATCTTGTTGGAGGAGTACTCGATTGTGGAGAAATCATGACATTTTGAACCAAGGAGGTTGAAAACAACCATACTGGCAAGCCAATGGTAAGTCCTGGAAGGGACAATGTAGCCATATAAGAAGCACCAATATTTCCAAAAGGAGGAAAAGGACTAGGATTCCCATCAAAAGGAATTCCTTGATCAATGGACTCTGGATTTGTCGCCATATGTCTCAACCTAATATCAACTAACGAGTGAGCATGGAGGATGTTATTCGTGGTCAATTAAATTTATTTTAATTAGAATAACAAAACAAAACAAAAGATGGATGATCTAGGCAAAAGGATTACCAAGCAACTGTGAACTGCAGAATACCTCCCAGCGAACCAAGTAGTACCGGCAGGAAATCTTCCCGAATTCTATGTTCGGTGTATCACAGTGTACAAGGCAGCTGACTCAGCCACCTAAGGATGGACAGCAACCTAGTTTTTTACTCCCATATATACCTGAAAGTACGTGGAGGCCCAATTTGTATTAGCGTTGTCTAATGCGAAACTGCACAATCAGAGCATTTCATGATCCAAATTGGATCCTAGAACACTCTCCAAGTTTTCATGAACTCTTTAAAAATCATGCCAAAGTTTCAAAGTCTTATAAAGGTCAAGCTTATCAGAGGTATCATTGTAATAGTTGAAATTGGTGATCAACACGGAGCAACGAGGACCGTCAGTCAAGTGTGCAGACCATCAGCCCATGGTAATGCGCGCTATCACAAATTAGTAAAACCAGAGGCTATTTCAAGAAACGGGGGTAGTTTCTAATATTTGATTAGTCACTAATCTCATATCATAGGGCAAACCCCTCAAAGAAGGAAAGGCTGCAAGCACCCAAACCCAAAAAATCATAAAATGTAACGGATATCATTCCAATTCCATCAGAAGCGGGGTCCCACAAAAACCAATAGGATATCGGAAGGGCTTCGAGTGGTAAGCAGTTTCAACTGAGTCTTGCCTGATGCCACACAATGGTTGCAACCCATTCGGTGGAAGAGATAGAAAATCACTCAGATCGAATAAATAAACATCATGTTACTTATCTGTCCAATATGGACGATGACCGTGGGATTTGGAGGCTCCAGATCAATGGCGGAGATGCATTCCGATGGATGGCCGGATTTGATGAGGTTAACAGGTAGAGTTGTATAGGATTTGAAGTCCGATGTGGATGATGTGTTGGCAGAAGGTCATGGTTCATGAGCATTCTTGGAAGTTAATGAAATAACGACCATGTCCAAGAAAACTGACACTCATCTGTTATGAAATAGGTGGCCACCCCCTTGTGAAGTATTATACAATGAGGATTACGTAGAACAGAGCGATCCAAATGGATAGAGGAGGGGAACTGGAAAGCTGAGAAGAGGAAATGAATAGTCAGAAAGCAGATTGGCTTTAAAGCCACGAACTGACAAAGAGAGAGGCAAGCAAGTTAAGAAGAAGAAAGCTAAGAGCAGAGAGAAGAGGGCGAGCTGACCCACCGAAGCAAAGGTAGCATCGAGCCAGACAAAGACAGAGAGAGTCAGAGAGTTGGTGTACTCCATAGAAGGCTTGAGAGGTTCAAGCGAACTCCTCTGTATATGTTTGTCATGTATGAGTCTCAGATTGGGCTCATACCACTGTGACCAACAGAGGTCGAGTTTCAGGAAGCAGAGTCTGTGTACTCCAGAGACTTGGGGGATCCAGGTATAGTCCTGCTGATTTATATCTGCTGTGTGAGACTCAAATTGATCTTACTGTTGTAAAAAATCTACTTTGAAAACATAATAGAGAGGTCACCACTGAAGGCTAGACCAGGAGACGTAGCCCAGGAATACGTAGCCCAAGAATGCATATGTTGTTACAAGTTCCATATTTGCTAACCATATCCTTTTTATGGAGCTTCAACAATTCTTCAGCAATATAGTCAAGAGAATTTCAACTTAGGAAGGAAACATTAACAAATATTCATGCCTAGATCTTGAACAATGTAAAACAAGATACATACCTTGTCAATTTTCCTTATTCATACTTTCAACAGATGAATGTTATCTTCGTGTAACAAAGATACCTCGGACTTCTAGTTGTTGGGCCACATAGAATTCTTCAAGCTGCTAGCAGTGTTCCTCTTGGTTCACATGGATTGCATGTGCATGGTCATGGCAAGGTGATTCTCCATTAGCTCATAGGGTGGTCCTCCACTGTAAAGAAGTCAACTTCAGGGCATCAAGTTGTCTACAGTTCCTCACACTTAAAGAGTATCAGAATTACACAAAACCTTTCCCAAGTGGAATCTAGAACTTTTTCATGCAGACATGCTTCAGGAAGACAATTCTCAGGAAGCTTTCCCCTAAAAATAGAATTTTCCTTCAAGGATCTCAACCTTATACAAGCAACAAGAGGTTTCCTAGCAAGTCACTATGTATTGACCTAGGGTAGAATTATTGTCCCAATCTGGACTACTAGCCCTAAGGTAAAATGTCTGTCCATGATACTATTGAACCATATTCCCTAATATGCTCAACCATGACAGACAGGGTGTTATCACTCAGAATTTTCTCAAGGTTAAAGAAAGAAATTTATGAGGTAACCACAAACCAATTTTTAGACTCTAGTGCTATCCCACCTAAGCCTAGAGAAGGCTCTCTCTTTATGATTTAATTATGTTTGAAAATATTTTAGGCTATTATTAATGTTCAGTGAAGGTTGTTTTGTTTAAGAGTGGTGGAGTTCTGAAACAAATGGGAAAACTAGGCTTTTAGGCCATTGGGCTATGGAGTCAATCAGGGATAATTCACTGGCTTAAGTAAAATTGCTGAAGTATGAGTTCAACAAGTAGGATAATAGAGTAAAAACAAACTTTGGGGCTTGAATGGATGATATTTCTGCTCACAACTAGAGGGAAATCAAGAATCCTCAAGTTAGGATTATAAAGAAGAAAGGAAGATAGGTCAACCAGCATAAGGCACTTAAGAAATCTATACCAATGACTTATTAGAGAAAACTACAGGGATAGAGGAGCAATTAAGAATTCCTTTATCAAGATAGTTTAGAAGAAAACATATAAATGGTATATTGTTGATAGCAGAGAGAAATAAAGCTAATTCTGGTATACTTTGACTATCTTACCATTTAGATTTAAGATGCATGAAACATTGAAACATATAGAAAACACATAAAATCACAAGGATAGAATACTTATTTGTAATTATACTGCATGAGAATCTGATGAAATGTCCTCAGCTTTCATTCCTTTTCCAGCAAAAATTCAATTTTGAGTACAAAAGCTTTCTCAACTTAATAGCATATATTTACAGAGATGTTATAGAATCAACCCAAAATACTTCAAATAAATAAGTATTTATACTAATTCTAAACTGAAATATCTTGAAAAAATATCAAGATTGGCTTCACAAAAATCTCCAACTGTTTTACATTAATAGAACTTAAATAGAGGACATTCAAAACTAATGGATCTATTTGGCACTATTTTTATGGATTTATGGTGACAAAGAAGAGAAATTCGAATTTGATAGCAACTCTTAAGTGATGATGAGGCATCCCAGTCACTAACTGCATCCTTTCTTTGTGCATTCTACCCCAGAAATTCTACAAACTTAGGGTCCAATGATACACTTGTGTATCTCAATCCGAGATAGATATGTAAAAGCTGAAATTTTTTATTGTAGATAAGAAATCTTTAAGATAATCCTCTCTTAGTTTCCCAAAATTTAGCTCCAGCTGTTCTCAATATGCTCTGCAAAAAGATCTAAAAAACAAGACTTTGCACAAACTCAAAACTAGGTTGTGAAGACATGCACTTATCTCACTTTCGGCAATACCTGTGTAAATAGTGAAATAGGGTTTTGTAGAATCGCCTGTTAGGAACAAAAACCTCCTTCAGTTTCACAAAATACTTCTTTTATTTTCACAATAGTTTCTGCAAAACTATGACGTAACAGGAAATTTCTAAAGAATGTACCATTTTTGCTCTGATTTCATCTTTTAACCTCATATTTCTTTTAACTGTTTTTCACTTTTACTTTGGATAAAATTCATTGTTGTTGGTGAAAGTGTTTTCATGTATGTTTAACCCTTACTGCGTCCATGTTTACTTTTACTTTTTACTGTTTACTGCTTACTTTTACCGCTCTATTTTTTCATTTGTCTTCACTTTGACATGAATCTGTATGTTATGCTTTGTAACTGTCTTCCCTACTGTTTCTCTTCATGCTACATGATTTAATTGACTTGGTCTTCAATCTGATACTCTTTAACCCTAATAAACTTTGACTTTTCTTTACTGTGTCCTTTTACATTCACTATATATTTTAGGTTTATATTGTCTATTTCAACAGTAAATCATTTAATTTCATGTTTCCTCTGCTTGTCTTTTAACTGTATGCTTTATTTTCCATCTCTATCTAAATAGATTTGATAATAGTCTTGGAGTAAACAAGTCTTATAACGAGTATTAAGACTATTTATCCAAGGATGTGGTCTTTTGATTGCCTGTAAAACAAAACAAAATTGTTAGGAAAATGTTGGGTTGATAGGGAGGGTAATTAATGGCTTTATCGAGCTTTATAGGTCTATGGAGGGGGTTCAAAATGATTTCGGGAGGCACACCATGCTTGAATTGGTTATCAGAGGATTTAGGTGGAGCAAAAGGGTTTCATAAGTTTACACGGTAGAACGGGCGAAGGGCAAGAAGACATGGGTTCTTGGTTTTGAACTTTAACAGGAAAAATAGCAAAATATGGCACGAACTGAACAATAGATGGTTTGTCACGTAGTGAGCAGGTGGTAATTGAGATCCATCACAACAATTTTGGGAGGTTGGTGGCTTTGGCAGAGGGTCGTGCGATGCCACAAATTGGATGACACGTAACATCAGTGAAAAGTCAAAACAACTTATATCGTGTGTTTAACATTCGACCGAAAGGCCCATGCGATATAAGCGAGAGTCGTCGGATGAGGGAGGGCAGATCGAACAAAAATCAATGGTGGAAAGTGTTAGGGAGTTAATGGAGGGGGTCCGATGGTGTAATCAAAATAATTAAAATGACTTTAATTATATCAGGGATGATATGATTGGATGAATGAAGGATTAATAATTTTTATGATATTGAGGGTGAATGTATTAGTGGAGAGGCTATTAATTAATCCGGATGACTAGTTAATCCCTTTTTTAACACATCGAGGTTCTTGGCTCTTAATTAATCATAGTTCAATTAATTAATCCAACTGAATTAACTTTATTATGGTTTATTTTTCAAACCATCGGGAAGGGATATTTATTTATTATGGGACTTTTATTAATAATACGAGAGAGCGAAATTTGTTTCGGGAGTTAAATAAATAATAAGAATTAAGAGTTAATATGACCATGGAAAAGAAAATGCGCTAAGTAAATGTTTCTAAAAATGCATTCATTATCCAACATTATAACTTAGGCTAGAATGTGCTTGGGGGGGTTTATAAAGAACCATTTATTTTTCCTTAGTAAAAGACTGATTTTACCTTGGGAGAAGGATTTGAAGGGAATGAATGAATTATGAAGGGGGTGAATTTTGATGAAGGGGTTTTAGCACTTAGGCCTTACAAGTTATTGGGCCGAGAGTCCGGTCCCTCCAGAAGTCAAAGAAATGCTCTGAGTCCCTTTAACTTTTAGGTTGTTGGTTCCTTTAGTACTTTATGGGAAATTAGTAACATTTAGGGAAAAATGAGTGAGGAGGTTAATTAGTTTGACTTTTGTTTATGATGTAAATGTCTTCATTCTCATCCATATCTTTAAGTGCTTTTGATGATGAAAGTATATGACTTGATATCTAGATAATCATTCATCACACATAATTCTGCAACCATTCATCTACTTACCCTACTTACTTTATCCTACCCTTTTTTCTTCTTTTATCAGGGTGCACTTAATCTAGCAAACCCTTATCAGACTTTTTCTTTTCTTTTACAATGGGAATCTATCTAAGTCTATCCTTATTACATCGAAGGGCTCATATTAAACTATTGAGCTCCTTTTATTCACTCTACCTATCTACTTATTTTCCAAGATTAAACAATTTGGTCAGATTTTCATTCTCTATCTATAAACATGAAATTCAAAATATGGAATAACCAAGATTAAACTGTTTGATTATTATGGATTGTGCCATGAATAACAAGTTGCAAAAAATAATTATTATGCATAAACGTAAATGGTAGTGGCATTTGGGCTTGCACACTTTCATGGTCTTTTCTTTTTGGGGTTCATTTTCATCTTTTTTGACATTTTTCCTTCCTTTTTCCCTTTGAATTTCTTTTAGTGCATACCCTCTTTACATTTTTTAATTTTTCTTTTGATTTTTTACAAATATGGAAAACATTTTCATAAAGCAAAGGTATGTATATATTACAGAGATAAACTAATTCAATCATAAATTATGACAGCTATTAATATAGGAAGCTAACAGTGGCTTCACTTGGGGATGGCATTTCCTTGTGAAATGTCAAGAACACCATCAACTAGTAGCCTGATCCATTGGACCAATCCCACACATGTATATGCTCTGTTGTATAATCTTTGTGACTGAAAATATTGGACTGACACTACACTCTTTTTGGCAAACTGAAATTTGATCTAACATAAACTTACTGATGGAAACTAAATTTATTCAAACTGAAACCTTACCTACTTACTCTAATCGGCTTTATGACTGCTGGTTAGGTAAAATGAAATAGACAATGCAACCACTCAAGCATCATATACATTGGTGACTTTTGATGCTCGTGCTTTTTGGTGGTTAAAATTGGGATCTTGAAATCAAATATAGCTTTGTTAACCTTTGAGAAGATAAGGAAATTCCTAATTTCCTATGTTGACTCTAGAAACTGTACAAAAGGATCTTTTAAAATATATACACTGTTCTTGAAATGATTCAAACAACTATACATCTATTGCGGATGGCCTCCATGCCATGAAACTGAACTCTCACTTTTATCTTTAAGACCTTGTAGACTTTTAGATGAGCTTTGTGATGATATTTCTACTGATTGTAGTGTCTGTCTAGTGAAACCATTATTATCTTGATTTTGACTCTCATGGTTTGTTAATGGAGAAAAATTTGGATTGCATTCATCATCCAACCTATTAACTATTGGATCATAAAGAACTTGGAAGGATTGGTGCAACTTATTACACATAGGTCCAAATGGAACTTCATAGATTTCTACAAGCTGCTTCTCCTTTTCTTTAGAAATTTTATGCCACATTTCCTTTAAAAATTGAAATGATTCAAAACAAAGAGTCAAAGAACCTTTACTTATTTCCAAATTTTATGCACTTTCTTCTTCACCTTCATATCTAATATGGATAAAATGGTCACTGTTTTCAAGCTGCTGAAACTGAATTTCCTTATTCCTCAAACTAGCTTCTGATTTCTCTGTAAAGTTAGTTTGGATTTGAAGAACATAATTATCATCATACTGATCATATTTGGGCAATTCATCGAAAGAAGTAATGTCATCAAACATACACATTAGATTGGGAGATTTCTCCTCCACATATTGCTTTATGAATCTATCTTCTGATCTATGGGAGTTGGTAGGATTTTGTTCATGAATATCAACCTCTTCCTTTTGTGAAACAAATGTGTCATGATGATTTTGAACAAAAAGTTCATCTTTCATGGTGATCTTTTGTATCATTTCCTCTATCTTATTCCCCAAAATGTAGAGTTTTTCCTTTGTTTCTACTTTCAACTTTTCTCTTCTAATTTTCAAATTAACTTCTACATCTACTGCCATGTTCTGCATCTGTTCCAATGTTAAGGGGTTTCTTTCTCTTAGCTGAAATTCTAGCTCTGGATCAAATGCTCTTGGGTAATGAAAAAGAGCTGAACCGGGAGGAGGTCTTATATTTGATGGAATTGAATAATAGATTTGATTAAATCTATCCAAAAATTGTTGTATTGTTTCATGTGGCTGTCTTTTCAATTGATTATATTTTTCTATGATCACAAGAAGATTGACTTTGATTATCCATCTATCAAGGAAAAATTTGACAAATTGTTGGAAATTTGAGATGCTTGCAACAGGGAAATTCTTGAACCAACTCTTTACTCTACCTTGCAAAGAAAGAGCAAAAAGCCTGACAATAACATCATCTTCATCAATTTTGAACAAGTCTACACAATTCTCAAAACCTTGAATATGTTTTTGTGCATTGATACCATTCTCTCCATCAAATCTAGGGAGATGCTTGTAATAATTGTTAGGGAAAGCATGGACTGTAGGAGGTAAGATGAGTGGCTTATATCTATCAAGAAATTTATGAAGTACTAGAATATGTACAGGGATTGTATGATTATTCTTAATTTTTTTATTCTCCTCAATTGGAAAATGATCTTCATAAGAGTTAGAAGACTACTGTTCAAATGTGTAAGGAGACTTTATATCTACATTTTTCAAAGGAAAATATAAAAATTTAATCTAAAATCTTCTCTAAATACAATATACATTGAAAAACCTTATCAATGAGAAAGAGCATAATGTCTTGTATAACAATCCATGTTAAAAGTCCGATCTTTTCACACAGTTCTTTTAGGTTCATTTTTCTAGTGGAGTCTTGATTGTAGAATTGATTTGGAGTCGCCAAGTGGATCATTTTAAACTTTGTGTGTCTAATCATTGTCCACCATCGTAGATTAGATCTAAACCTGTAAAACAATTCTTAAGAAAATGTTAGTTCTCCCCAATATGCTCGCCACTATGTTATCACTCAAAATTTTCTCAAGGTTAAAGAAAGAAATTTCCGAGGTAACCACAAACCAACTTTTAGACTCGGTTGCTAGCCCACCTAAGTCGAAATAGGACTCTCTCTTTATGATTTAGCTATGTTTGAAAAGATTATATGCTAGTATTAATGTTCAGTGAAGGTTGTTTTGTTTGAGAGTGGTGGAGTTCTGAAAAAAATGGGCAAACTAGGCTTTTAGGCCATTGGGCTATGGAGTCAATCAGGGATAATTCACTAGATTAAGTCAAATAGCTGAGGTTTGAGTTCAACAGGAAGGATAACAGAGTAAAAACAAACTTTGGGGCTTGAATGGATGATATTTTTGCTCAAAACTAGAGGGCAATCAAGAATTATAAAGTTAGGATTAGAAAGAAGAAAGGAAGATAGGTCAGCCAACATAAGGCACTTAAGAATCCTATACCAGGGACTTATTAGAGAGAACTACAAGGATAGAGGAGCAATTAAGAATTCCTTTATCGAGATAGTTTAGAAGAAAACATATAAATGGTATATTGTTGATAACAGAGAGTAATAAAGCTAATTATGATATACTTTGAATATCTTACCATTTAGATTTAGGATGCATGAAAAATTGAAACATATAGAAACACATAAAATCACAAGGATAGAATACTTATTTGTAAGTATACTGCACCAGAATCTGATGAAATGTCCTCAGCGTTCATTCCTTTTCCAACAAAAATCCAATTTTGAGTACAAAAGCTTTCTCAGCTTGATAGCATAGATTTACAGAGATGTTATAGAATCCACCCAAAATACTTCAAATGAAAAAGTATTTATACTAATTCTAAATTGAAATATCTTGAAAAAATATCAAGATTGGCTTTACAAATATCTCCAATTGTTTTACATTAATAGAACTTGAATAAAGGAAATTCAAAACTAATGCATATATTTGGCACTATTTTTATGGATTTATGGTGACAAAGAAGAGAAATTCGAATTTGATAGCAACTCTTAAGTGATGATGAGGCATCCCAGTCACTAACTGCATCCTTTCTTTGTGCGATTTGACCTAGAAATTCTACAAACTTAAAGTCCAATGATATGCTTGTATATCTCACTCTGAGCTAGATATGTAAAATGTGAAAGAGGTTATTTTAGGTAAGAATGTTCTTGAGATAAACCTCTCTTAGTTTCCCAACATTCAGCTCCATATGTTCTCACTATGCTATGCAAAAAGATGTCAAAAATAGGACTTTGCACAAACTAAAAACTAGGCTGTGAAGACATGCACTTATCTCACTTTTGGTAATACCTGTGTAAAAAATGAGATAGGTTTTTTTATACTGGCCTGTTAGAAACAAAAACCTCCTTCAGTTTCGAAAAATATTTCTTGGATTTTCCACAATAGTTTCTGCAAAACTATGAATTAAACAAGAAATTTCTGAAGGATGTACCATTTTTGCTCTGATTTCATCTTTTAACCTCAGATTCCTTTTAAATGTTTTTCATTTTCACTTTGGATAAATTTCATTGTTGTTGGTGAAAGTGTTTTCATCTCTATTTAACCCTTGCTTCCTCCATGTTTACTTTTACTTTTTACTATTTACTATTTACTATTTACTTTTACCACTCTATTTTTTCATCTGTCTTCACTTTGACATGAATCTGTATGCTATGCTTTGTAACTGTCTTCCCTACTATTTATCTTCATGCTACGTGATTTACTTGACTTGGTCTTTAATCTGATACTCTTTAACCCTGATACACTTTGTTTGTTCTTTACTGTGTCCTTTTACCTTCACTGTATATTTTAGGTTTTTACTATCTATTTCATCAGTAAATCATTTAATTTCATGTTTCCTCTAGTTGTATTTTAACTGTATGTTTTATTTTCCATCTCTATCTAAATAGATTTGATAAAAATCTTGGAGTAAACAGGTCCTATGACTAGTATTAAGACTGTTTATCCAAGGTTGTGGTATTTTCATTGCCTGTAAAACAAAACAAACTGTTAGGAAAACATTGGGTTGACAGGGAGGATAATTAATGGCTTTATCGAGCTTTATAGGTCTATGGAGGGGGTTCAAAATGATTTCGAAAGGCAAACCATGATTGAATTGGTTATCAGAGGATTTAGGTGGATCAGAAGGGTTTCATAAGTTTACATAGTAGAATGGGTGAAGGGCAAGAAGACATGGGTTCTTGGGTTTTGAACTTTAACGGGAAACTTTCAAAATATGGCATGAACTGAACAATATATGGTTTGTCGCGTAGTGGGCAGGCGGTAAGCGGGATCCATCACACCAGTTTTGGGAGGTTGGTGGTTTTGGCAGAGGGTCACGCAATGCCACAAATTGGATGACATGTAGCATCGACGAAAAGTCAAAACAACTTATATCGTGTGGTTAACTTTTGACTGAAAGGCCTGTGTGATATAAGCGAGAGACGTCGGATGAGGGAGGGCATATTGAACAAAAATCAGTGGTGGAAAGTGTTAGGGAGTTAATGGAGGG
>APFE031112572.1:87543-104500 GCA_000404065.3 Pinus taeda | reverse complement strand
GAATATGTCTATCCTCTTACTAAGAACTTATCTTAACAAGTCCAAGCTTGTCCCTAAAGTGCAAGTACTTCATCTACATCTAGGGCAGGCTTGTTAAAGGCCTATCACCGCTTTGGCTATAAAATATAATTCCGAAAGACTCTAAATCCACCCTTTCAAGATTCACAGCTCCCTTAGAATCTTGAGGCTAGTCACAAATTTTTTCCTTGTTTTGATATTATGACTTCTTCTAGCGTAGACAGCTTTCAGTATTTACTTGCAATCCTCTCCAAAGAGCATAAAAAAATAGATATCATCAAGCAATGAAAATAAAACAAGATACTAGATTTAGTGAACAAATCAATAATAGTAAAAGAAGAAAGATAGAACACTTATCTTTTATGAATAGTGGCAGCACCATCTTAAGCATGAGCTGCATGATATTTTTTTAAATATTTTTATTTTCCATTCCCAAGATCTAGGACTTCTTTCAACAACAATGAAGTTTTCCTAAATCATACTTTGCAAGGGTCAATATTCAAATCCCCAGAACCTGCAAATTTAATTGTGAGTTCTACAAGAATGCATATGTTGTTACAAGTTCCAGATTTTCTAACCATATGCTTTCTATGGAGCTTCAACAACTCTCCAGCAACATAATCAAGAGAATTTCAACTTAGGAGGGAAACATTAACAAATATTCATGCCTAGGTCTTGAAAAACGTAAAACAAGTTACATACCTTGTCAATTTTCCCTATCCATACCTTCAACAGATGAATGTTATCTTCCTATAACAGAGATACCTCAGACTTCTAGTAGTTGGGCCATAGATAATTCTTTCAAGTTGCTAGCAATGTTCGTCTTGGTTCACATGGATTGCATGTGCACAGTCATGGCAAGGTGATTCTACATTAGCTCACACTGTGGTCCTCCATTGTAAAGGAGTCAACTTCAGGGCATCAAGTTGTCTACCGGTCCTCACACATAAAGAGTCCCAGAATTACACAAAGCCTTTCCCAAGTGGAATCTAGAACTTTTTCATGGAGGCATGCTTCAGGAAGATAATTCTCAGGGATCTTGTCCCTAAAAATAGAATTTTCCTTCAGGGATCTCAACCTTATACACCCAACAAGAGGTTGCCAAGCAAGTCACTAGGTATTGGCCTAGTGTACAAGATCATTTATGCGAACCTCTGTCTTCAGGTAAAGTCCGAATCTCAGTCTTCAAACTTTTGTCAATAGTATGCTTACAACAGAGTTTAAACACAAGGTTTTTGCCTGAAGATGATTCGGCCTCTTTATCAGACTATATACCACATGGTGGTTCTCCAAAGAGTCAAAGTAAAGTGTCCTGAGGCCATCTTCAGATTACAATAGGTTGCTTAGCAAGTTACTAGGTATTGGCCTAGTGTATAAGATCATCAATTCAGACCTTCGTCTTAACTTGGACCTCTGTCACGAGGTAAAGCTCGAATCTCAATCTTCAAACTTTTGTCAATAGTTTGCTTACAACAGAGTTTATACACAAGGTTTCTTCCTGGAGATGATTCGGTCTCTTTATCAGACTATATACCACGTGGTGATTCTCTAAAGAGTCAAAGTAAAGTGTCCTCAGGCCATCTTCAGATTACAATAAAATTCTACTATGTCCTCATATATCATAGAGTAATGTCCTTTGGATCCTCACATGTAACTAGAAGATCTAACTTGACTCAGAAGCATATATTTTTAAAATAGAAGATGACATGCATGAATGTCATGCACAACCTTTCATTGGATATGTTGTTATTTGGATCAAAGATGATTAGTACAACTCCAAACTACAACTTCCTTCAAACTTAGGACTTGATTCTAATCCTGATATAGGAAGATTCAGACTTGTAGATGACTTATGGATAATTCAATGGAAATATATTCAAACCACAAGGAAATTCCTTATTGACAAATTTCATACTTCTCCTTGGATTCACAATATTCCACAGGGACTCTTGTTCTTGAAATTCGGACCTGTGGCTATGGATTTTCTTAAGATAGAGATATTCTTGAAACTAGAAATATAACTTTCGAGATGATCTACTCGGAGTTTTGGATATAATCACAAAATTTTCATTATTTCAGAAAGTTGTCAAAGAAATAGAGAATTCATACTATCTTTTGAGAGTCTACATACTTCGTATTTCCCTCAGATTAGATCTTGAATAGTTCTTGAATAGCTAAGGTGAAGGGAAAGGCAAATTCAAGATCTCATATTGTTGGCTTATCTGAAGATATATCTATCTATAGAAAATAATACTAAGAAGGATCAGAGGCATCTAGAGACAATAGTCAAGTACTAAGACATCCAAAAATTCTCCCTATGGTATGCATCTAAGTTTAGTGAATCCTTAACCAAAATCTGTAGCACGATTCAAAATCCGAGCACTTGTTCAAGGAGGTCCGAAACTTATATTCTATGATCCAAATTACTATCATTCCCAATGGGTCTGCTAAGATGCTACTTTACCTTTATGGCATGAGTTCTATATTAGATAAGGTTGAGTGCAAATACCAAGTGACTTTTGTCGAATACATACTCTTCGTCTAAGCAAGAATGAAGTTTATTCCTTATAGTGCAGCTAGAGACAACTATCAATTTATTAGGCTAGTGGTAACCCAATTTTTTAATTGTCAAGCAGATTCAAGCCATTGTCTTTTTACTCAAATTTTCTTTAACTTGTTGTGTTACTAAAATAAATCTTGTTCATATGCTCATAATGGCACCCATAGTGTTTGATTGTTCAACAACTTAGTAAAACTATTACAGTCCACTTGTTAAACTAAACTTGGAATGATGCATGGGTTACGTAGAATGAACAATTCTGGTTGGTGATTCTTTTTTGTTTATTTGATGGCTAGAATCTCGTAGTCATGATTTCTTCTTATTTACTATGGAATTTGATTATAATTTTTTGTGAAGACTTTATTGTTTTTTCATATGGTGAAAAACCTACTTTCCTATTTGTGTTAAGAATTATTGCTTCCCGGATTACTTGGAAATTGAATTCGGAATTACTGCTACCACCCTTCTTTGGTTACTGTGTTTTCCATGCAATTAATATTTTGCTTTATGTTCTGGTGGTGAAGAACTGATTTTGTCTTTTCCGTGCAAGCTATTGACCCAAATTTACTAACGTTGGTTTTGCTTAACATTATCAAGGTTAGCATTCATAAATATCAACAATTCACTATTTCATTAACGTAACAGAATACTTTTCTTAGATTGTAGCATTATTTCATTAATCTAGTACAATATTCATCAATTCCTGTATTGATGATGAATACGTTATTTTCAATGTCTTCTAATGGACCTGTTCACTCGATGTCGATATTGGTAGTCTGAACAACACAATACACATTTCCAGTTCCAAAGGTGCATAATAATCACTTCCTACTCTACATCGACTTTCAATTAACACTTACATAAGCACTCTAGGCAGCTCAATACACATTTGCAGTTCCAAAGGTACATAAGAATCACTTCCTTTTCTACATCTAGTTTCATTGTTGAACTTGCTGTTATGATTTTGTGACTTGTAATTGAATTGCATTACTAAACATATTATTGCATCGAACACTTAGTCATCATCATGTCTGCTATGTCTGAGAAACACAATTTGTAATTAGTGTTGGAAAAGAATCACTTATTTGTTATGACCAATTTCTCATACCTAATTGGAGACTCTTTATTCAATAGTTTAGAACTTTTGCTAGATTTTTGATACACATCAGTAGAGCTAAGGAAAGGAACAATAGAGTATTTTAGAGACTATCCCGAAAAACAAGATAGAGAGGCATTTTTTTCTTACGAACATGAACTGCATGAAGATTCACTTAAAGAAATGCATAACATTAGGAATCATGAAATCTGTTTAGACAAAATGGCTAGATATTCCTCAATCAATATACCACTGGGATCTAGAGGTATATGGGGAGATATTTTATGTATCCATTGGCTCTCAAATTGGCTAAAAATTCCAATTAGGGTTTGGTCCAAAACAAAGATGAGAAATTATTTGCACTTCAATTCGAGTGTTGGAACAAATACTCATGATATATTATTCCATGATGAAGATCCTCTGAATGGGCATTTCTTTGGTTCATATGCACTCTACAATGGATTGTACCTTCCAACAACAAAGTAACACCTCATATGAACAAATGAACTTATCTAGTAAACAAGATAACATAGAAACATGTCTTCTTCGTAGTAAAGAATATATAACTGAAATAAAGATATCTCATGCTAATGCTCAAACATCTGATGTAGCAACTGTGATAAATACTGAGGAAGTTGTAATGTTTCATTCAGCAGATTCCCGAAAGAACATTATTGAAACACAACCTAAAACAAAATGTGAAATTGTCGAAACTAAATTAAAACCATCTTCTCACTTAAATAAGAACAAGAGAAGTTTATCTTTGCGTGTGCTTAAGGACATTGCTCGAAAAAAATTGAAAGGAAAAAAATAGGCATTGAGTATCACAAAATCACAATGAAACAACAAGTAGTTCTAGAAAACATAGAAGACGTTAGTAAGACACTGAGATTTCAACCACTTAGAAACTTGAGAAAACAAATTAGAAACAGAGCACAAGCAGAAATTATAACTTCTTGTCTGTCAAGCAAACCAACAAAAAGTTTATCTCTGCATTTGCTTAAATGCATTATTAGGAAAAAATTGAAAACATAGAAAACAAAACTTGCATTCAACATAACAACAATGAAACAAGAAATAGTCATAGAAAACTTGGACTGCAGTCCATCTGCAACAAGATCAAAGGATCTTTCAGCGAAATCAATGAAATCAAGAAAATTTGATCTATTGATTCAATCAACATCAATGAACAAACTAAAAAAATTATCAAAGTTTGAACAAATATATCAAACAAAAATAACTCACACACGTATTTTCAATTGTTCATCATGTCAAAGAACTTTTTTCAAAAGAGACATTTGCTTCGTGAAATAAGAAAATCAAACAACACAAAATAAGACTATGGAACTAGTTTCGAGAATGTCAAATCTAATGTTACAAATGGATATATTTTTAAACATTGTAAAAAAGAAATTGAACAAGAAACAATCACTAAATATGCAGTTACTGAATATATAAGAAGAAATAATGCTACTAGAATGCCGACACAACTCACTAAACTAGAAGAAATACTAGTTGCCTTAACATTGCCCTTCTTGCAAATAAAAGAAATGGACCATCGACATAAGAAGCAACAACTAGGCTTAACTGGAGGAGTCATCAATGTCCCCACTAACATTTATAGAATTCAATCTACATTGCCTCGAACTATAAAAGACACTAACACAATTGTCGTTGTTTTCAAAAAAAGTTTAAAATTCAAAAGTGCTTATGCATTTGGCCGAGTTCGAGTTCACAAAGTGATGAAAGAATTAAAACATTTATGCAAAATAATGCTTTACAAGCTTGAGAACACTACCATAAATGACAATTGGAAAGAGGCATTCCTACAAAACCAAGAGGCATATCAAGGTTCGAGTGAAGCTGAAGATAGCAAACATGATAACAAAGAAAATGATGAACCAACGACAAAAACATTGCTCCATGGATTCATTGATGTACATACTGTCCATGACCTTGTAAATAAACAAATTAACATTGCACTTGCTGCAGGATACATTCCATTAGGAATCTTCAAAGATAATTACTCAGAAGATATGAGTTTCGCATTGCTTTTCTATGGCAACAAGCGCCCAACTAACATCTCTAAAAACTTTACATATCAAAATATTTGTCACTGGGAATTGCTTCGAAAAAACCACAATTTTTCTTATCATACTACTAACGTGTTTTAAAAATCAGTTCACATTATCATAAATCAAGTCTTGAATACAATGTGGATTAGAATTAGAAAACTAGTTGCAAAAGATGTTAAGCCAAAACCGAACCTAGATCAAATTTTAAAGTCTGAAATTGGGTACATGGACCTAAAAAAACTTTGTGCCTCACCTTACTACTACTAGAAAATGCAAACCAAACTCTATGCAATGATTCGACAACTAGGGCCACCCACTTTCTTTGTGTCCTTTAGCAATGCAAAGAATCTTTGGGATTCTCTAATGCATGCACTGAGACACATAAAACAAAACAATAGAAAACCAAACAAAAATGAACGTTACTATAGATCTAGAAGGCATGCACTACATCAATCGATATCTCATGATCACAAGTATTATGGAGAGCTCAACGACTACTTCTACGTAACAAAATTCCAAAATCGGGGTAGTGAACATGAACATGGCTTACTTTGGATAAAATCTGCACCAATCTCTGGTCAAAATACAAACATTGAAGTCAAAAAATTCATTGACAA
This sequence comes from Pinus taeda, assembly GCA_000404065.3. Lineage (NCBI taxonomy): Eukaryota > Viridiplantae > Streptophyta > Pinopsida > Pinales > Pinaceae > Pinus > Pinus taeda. The sequence goes on along the minus strand of APFE031112572.1, from coordinate 98,134 downwards.
ATTCTTGTCTACTAATTCATTGCTGATTGCGAAGGAACTTAGAGCTCTATGACACCATTGTCACACAAAAAGTTGTAGGAAGCATAGAAATTCTAATTGCAGATTTATTTTCCAAATAACACCGATGAAAGTAACAAAAATACTTGAGCCTCTTGAATTTTATAGTGATAAACCAAAAGAACATGCGAAGCTAATCTTTGAGACAATAAACAGTACAAGATACAGCGAAAATGGTACATTTGATAGCTTTTTAGCTAACCTTGGACTAGTACATAATGAATACACACATGCCATCCAATGTACGCTAAATCGAACAACTTTGTTATTGCAAAGAAAACCAGTTGACACCTGGACAAATAACTTTGCACAAGACATTCTGGGATTTTGGATTACAAACACTGATTCCCAATTTGTACTTGACTCATATGCAGCTGCAATGTATTGTAGTTACTATATGACAAAAGAAGATAAAACGCCCACAAGAACATTTAAAAACATTCGTGAAGATCATGTCAGAACTAAATCTGACATCGTAAATACCATTAATTCTTTAGGGAAAGCTTTGGTCAACTTGAAACAAATGTCTGAACAACAAGCAGTGTATATTGTGTTATCGCTTCCACTAAATTGTAGTTCATGAAAGTGTGTATTCATTAACACATCTCCTGTCGATGAACGACCATTTTTTCTTAAAAGCAAAAAGGACCTGCAAAAGTAAGCAAATGACTCAGAAGACATAATGTGCTCATCAATCATTGAGTACTATATTCTACGACCTATAGCTATTGAGCTTGTAAGTTTAGCAGAATTTGCATCTAGTTATACAAAGAAAGGACAAAAACACAGAAAATCAAGTAGACCATATGTCATTCGATCTATTGGATATAAAAAATAAAAGGACATTGAAAATCACTGTAGAGAACAATTAATGTTATACTATCCTTATCGAGTAAGTGAAACTACAATTAAGCAACATCACACAAGTTGGAAATCTCCATATCTGGCATTCGAAGAAACAGTCAGGAAAAATGAACAAAAGTTCAAATTTGTTACAACATCTACATGGGGTGACATAGATGATGCAATGCACGGAGTAGAAATAGAAACTGAACAAATATTCAACATAGATAGTTTAAAATCAAATGAAACAGAAACTATAACATTTAACAAATCGATAGATGACAAATATGAAAGCTATGACTTCCAAAACGACTTGGAACATTTCCAAGATAATAAGAATTTTTCTCTACGATATAAAAGGCCATATGAAATCATCAAATAACCACATATACTTGAATACGTAGAGTACTATGAGTTAGGCGACAATTAAACACAAAACAAGCAAGAATAGTCATTGATGTTGTAACAAGAAAATTATACAAACTAGATGAACTGATCTATTTGTTATTAATAGGAGGTGTAGGAAAAAGAAAGACACACACAACTAAGGCAATCTTCCAGTCCTTAGTACGCATACACAATGTGGCATTGCCTTATAACCCATCACAACTAATAGGAATAATCATTGCATACACAAGCAAAGATGCTTTTAATGCTGGTGGTGTGACATTGCATTATGTATTCTATTTTTCCTTTAACAAAGCAGATTGCCCCTCACTAAACAACGAAAAACTAGACACATTATCAAAGCACTTCCAACAATTGTTTGTACTCCTCATAGATGGGGCATCCCTTGTTGGTGCAACAACATTATATCAAATTGATAAGTGACTCTGACAAATCTTACACACACCAACTTCATACTTTGGTAATGTAGACATGATATTCTCTAGTGATCTTTACCAAGAAAACACAGTAAGAGACTCTTTGATCTTTGAAAACCCAAAAATCAACAAAAACATAATTCCATATGACTTATGGGCAGAGAAAATAAAATGATATCAATTACACACACCAATGCATAAAAAATACCCATTGTTCATCTATGTACTAAATAGGATGAGATTAAACATGCAAACAGATCAAGATATTGCTTACATAAACAATAATTGCTATAGGCCCACACCTTTAAGCCCAGTTTTCCCATACATTTTATATTGAAGCAAAGATGTCCATAGTCACAATGCAAAAATTCTTTCACTAATAAAGGGGGAACAAATAATGCTCATTGCAATTGACAATTACGAGATTCCTTGATCAAGCAGTTTTGCCTTTGATAAAACAATCTCATTGCCATAAACAATTATAGTTAAACAAAACATGTTAGCTGAACTATATACAAGAAACTACAATACTAACGATGGATTGGTTAATGGCGCTGAAAGGATTTTCAAACACTATTCATCTAATAACAACACACCTAACATTGTCTGGATAGAATTTTCAGACACAGAAATTAGGGAACAACAAAGAAACAGATTCAAACAACTATACGACATAAACATATTGCCAAATTGGACACTAATCTTTCGAATTGAAAAATCACTAGCAATGTCTCATAACAAATTACAAATTACAATTCGAAAACAATTTCCAATCCAATTAGCATGTGCACGAACAATACATCAAACACAAGGGTTGACATTAGATCAGCTTGCATTTGATGCAACTAGTGTCACAAAACATGGTCTAGTCTATACTGCACTATCACGTGTTAGGACTATCGACTCACTATACCTTATTAACAAATTGGCACAACAAAACTTCCATGTCAAAAACAAGATAATCAATGAAATGGCATGGCTAGAAACAATTGGTGCATGGAAACTAGAATTTGTAAAGAAGAAATCTGATAACAAGAATGTTTTATCAATTGCAAGTCTAAACACACGTAGTCTATGTGCACATCTTAGTGACGTGATCCATCACAAGGATTTAATGGACAATATGATTCTCTGTTTTCAGAAACTCATTTATACATTCCACCAATAGACAAACAATTTTTATCATTCAATTTTTCCATTGCACATTCTACACACGGAATTCTTACTTGTATAAACAAAAAAAAATTATTAAAGCTACAAAGACATTTTGCAAAAACAAAACAGAGCTTACACTAATTGACATGTACTTTCAACAACCAATTTTCTTAATGAACATTTATGCAACACCATTTGAACAAGTATCCAGGATAATACAAATAATTAAAGAAGCAAAATTGCAAACTACATATACCAATTGTGTTTTCTTAGTCATTGGTGATTTCAACATTGACATCCAACTACAAACAACTCATAGAAAAATCTTTGTACAGTTCATGGAAATGGAAAACTTACAAGAAATAACAAGAAAACTATCTCCACAATGAAAAACAATAATAGACCATATCTAGACAATCTTGCCTATAAAACAATGTGAAATAAATGTAATATGGGCGTATTGGTTTGATCATAGCATATTCTATGCCCTACTACAGCTTTAACGACACTTTTTTGTGTAATCTGCTAAACATGCCATAAAACAAAGTCTATGTTTTCCACTTTGTTTGCATCTTTTGTTTTCTCACAATGAAATCAATGTAACATTGAGATACAAGTTTTTGTACAATTTGCTAAGCATCATATTCAAACAAATTCTATGTTATCTAAGCAACATCAATGTCCAATCAACATACTAAGAGTCTATGTTTTGTAGCTTCCTTGCAACAACATTGGGCAAACTAATCAAGGTATGTAACAACACATAGAATAACATTATGCACAGACTTACTATTGCATAGAAAACATTTTTCTTGTAAACCTAATAGCTTGTACTCATGCCCTAGACAAGTAAATAATATGAAAAGACAACACAAAGAAATTACTGTTCCAGAGACTTGCAGCTTCTCAGAATCTGATAAAAAAGAAACTAAACAAGATTTATATCTATTCTTACAGGTTTTCTAATGCAAAGAATATGTTAATTCAGATTCTTTTAATATTGTTCTACAATCAAAAACAAGAAGAGGAATCTGAAATAAAGGCTAACCATCAACAATGCAATTTGATCATGATACAAGAACTAAAGAGCCTGAAACTTGGAACAATCTTTCACAGTGACATCCTTGTAATATATACAACAATGCTCGATTAAATACACATAATTGAATTGTTACGTGTTGACATAGTTGATAGCAAAGGAAATATGGCAATTACACTAAATGTGACACATAATCTCATTGCTACTGTTGAAGCCGAACTTGTAGTCAACTAGGGAATTTGTATCAGAGACAAAAACTACATTTGCAATCAACACAATCATTGGCGTTGTAAGATCTGCAAAAGAAATCCATGGATCAACTTAATTGTTCCACATGTAAAGAGTTAACCACATATCAACGTTGTCTACAATTGCACTGCATTATCCAAATAGAGGCAAACATTCATTACAACTGAATTCTGAAAAATGATTTGCTACTAGAGATTTGTCCATCTTTAACAGATCTGACATATGAAAAATATCTAGAAGACATTGCTCATGTCACATACAACCTACAAGACTTTCACGTACAAAGTAGTTTTGTGCTGGATAGTTCAAATGTCATTTTGTGCACAGAATAATTCAGTTTCTGTATCAAAGAGGATTAATCTCTTTTGTCATCTCATGCATCTACCTACCATGGTGCTCCTCTTATGTTGTTTTTTTCACGAAATCTGGTGCTCCTCCTCTGTTGTTGCTTTTTCATGAAATTTGTTCACATTGCACTACCTCAACATTTTGTTTCATAAACGATGCTCCCAAGAACAGATGGAAAAATAGGTTTCCATTTTGAAAATCTAACTAGCATGCATTAGAACATATTGATGATCATTTCATATTCGCCTTCATATCAATGCAAAAAAAATTGTGTCAAATATGTACAAAATCACTTCCAGCATTCACCTCTTTCTTGCTATATGTGTCTAAATATTGATATCTTATAAATATAGTTATCTTATTAACCCTAGCCAATCCTATATTATTTGATTCCTCTACGAGTTAATATGGAGAGGCTTTCCCAATTGTTCCTTAGTTGGCGACAACGCCATGGCTAGACAGGCAACTTATGCTTTTTAATATCTCAAATGTGGAACGGAACCTAGAAAATACATAGTCGATCACTGAAATGTAATGAGCTATACTTTTTAAAGTTTTACCAATGTTTATTAGAAATCAATGTTAGCTAGCCAGCATAGCCAAATGTAAAAATTGCAGTCTACTTAGAACTTCATATGAAATCAGGCAATGGCATGCATTCCATGACAAAAGGAGTGGAAATTTTAAAACAATAGTGCAGAGTAAATATAACCGATATGCACAAGAAGCTAATTCTTAAGGCATGGGAATAATGGCAATACTTATACACTTGTATTTAGGATATGAGTATTACTACATGTGGACTAAAATACCAGGTTGCTTTCTAATTCTTTTTTAAGTTAGACGGGGGATATCTTACACACTCCTTTGTTCTCTAACTACTGTAATTTCGATTCCCTTCACCTATTTTGATGGTTTCTTGACATTATTAATTTGCTTCATAATTTAATCATTTCTTCTTTTTTTTGAAAATTTCACTTGATTGCTATCTACTATCGATCCTATGGTTTTCTCCATCTAGAATGGTTTTCTCCATCCAAAAAATAGAGTTGTGAAGAAAAGAGTCATACATTGCATAAGATAAGAAAAAGATAAAATAAATTATTGTTTTGACTTTTTGGCTTTTCAAAGGATACTTTATGGAGTTGTAGGCTCTTCTAACTTGCACAGTGACTACATGGTCACTACAACTATGGAGGCAGACAATAAGGGCATGAAGCATTTTTCTAGAGTGGTTTATTCAGTGAATTTTGTGCCACTGGATGGACTTGTTAAGGCCTGAAAGCAACAAGATTGGCTATTTCAACTAGTTCCAATCTGGTGGTGATAACACTGGAGTTTTCTGGTCTTATATGTCATCAACCTGTGTGATACCTACAATTCATTGCAGTGTGGATCCATCTGCAGTATGCACTTTTAAGCATGTGAGACCCTCTGATTCTCTCTGAGAGACGGTTGTGCATGCTCAATAGCTAGCATGCTGAAATTTCTTTACAGATGCAACTATTACTCATCCTTGAAAATTAAAACTCCATCATTGACGCTGCTCATGCCACCTTGGGGCTTTGTTCTTCAAGATCAATGTATCATCTTTCAAGTTCCCACTATTGAGAGGCCCACAAAAAGCACTACATTCACTAAAGACTAACTTGGAGTGAAAGCAATGTAAAGATGTTAGAGGCTCCACTAGAGTACTTGATGGATTTTCAACAGTTGAAGTGTTCATTCCTACTTCTATGGCTGATGCTAGGATATAATGCATGGTAATTTGCATTCACCTTGGACCCCTTGTACTCAAACCATCCAATTCATAGGCAATATGAGCAATGATATAGCTACTAGCCTTAGCCTGACTACTGTAGAAACCCCCCTTGGCTACAACAGTCCTCAATCTTGTGCAGATTCAAATGGTAGTAGGAGTTAGTGTAATAACTATCCTGATATCTTACCTTAAATTCACATAAACTGGTGTTTGCCATGTTCTCAATTCTTCGTAAATTATGATCACGTGACATTGGGAAATTCTTTCCTATTATTTCCCAGTTACTCTAAAATAAAACTTAAGATAAAGACACCATACAAGATAAATGCATCTTCTAATTTAAGCTCTCTTTTAATGGAATTCATTTAACTCACATGCACTTTTCTTGATCTCTTATGTTGTAGTTTAGCCTTCATTCAATATAGCAGTTTTAGTTGTTGTAGAAACCACAAATTACAACAGTTTTGTTTTATGCATGTGAAGCATATTGTGTTTCCTAATACTTGAATCATGGTGCATCTGCATAATGCCTTCTTACTAATGGGTCAACAATATTTTCTTTAATGTGAGGAAAGATTCTTGTTGTGTACCCTAACTATGTTGGAGACATCAAACAGGTGATCAATGCCATAGCCCTTAATTCTGGGGTGAATACAAGGATTTTGAGCATTTGTGGGTTACATACATTGTCAGTTTTAATGAAATTATTAATGGTGCTCAAGTAAAAGTACTTTTTTCTCATGGTGGGACTGCTACAAGTACTCGTCACATCTGTTGGTTTGTGTGGTTTCTATTTTGAGATGGGACTTGAGTTGCTCTATCCCATTAGATTGCATCATCCTGATGGTCTATGTGAGCATGTCAATGTGCCTTTATTTCTCATCTTCTAGGTCCAAGTTAGGCATTGAATCCATTTTGTTTCTTTCAGATCTAATGTACATTCTAGATGTGACTAGGGTAACTCACGAAGAACCTGAAGTCAGTGGATGCCACTACAAATTTGAAGGCCCTTGATGATGTGAAGAACCAAATCAACTGCCACAAAACATTAATTTTAGTGGTGTTAAAGCCTGCAACATACTCTCATATGTTGGTGTCTTCTGGGATGTATTTTTTGCTATGTATTTCATTCAGTCACTGACTGCCATTACCAAGCATATAAATCCCCAAAGCATGTGTAATGCCACATGTAAATGTCGTATTTTTTATTTATATTTGTTTAGTGTACAGTCATAATGTCTCTTACAAGTACTCTTTCTCCTTGGGCCCTTGTTCCGTTAACTGAAACCATTCTTTCCTCCTTTCCTTCATGTTGTAAGCCAATAACCCTATATGGAAGGAAGCGCAGGAGTAGGAAGTGTTTGATGATTAATGCTTTTTCTTCTATGGTTGTTTTGATGAATTCCCAAATCAAGAAGAGCACAAAAGACAACAACATTTAACATCCAAATTTATGTTTAGACAACAACATTTAACACCAAATTTATGTTTAGACAACAACATTTAACATCCAAATTTATGTTTTTTGGCTAAAAAATGGGGCCAAACATTTCATGCTCGTGTTCAAGATTTGTCCATACAATATTAGCAACATTCTTTTATTCTGGCCTACTGAAGAACAAATAGTTTATATTTTGTTCTTGTTATTCAAATGCTTTGAATGAACTATAAATGTTGGTTAGCTTTTCCCTACTCAATTCATTCATTTTGATGTTCCCATTAGTTTTTTCTTTGAGTATGCCTTAATGTGTGGAGCTCAGTAAGATGAAATATGTGGTTCCAGGGCAAGTGTGTTCATTTTTGTTGTTAGAAGAGACAAATCTGTTTGCAAAAGTAGTTGTGTAGCCAAATAAAGATACTAGAGTTCTTTGGGCTTTTCAAAGGATACTTTCTGGAGTTGCAGGCTCTTCTAACTTGCACGGTGACTATGTGGTCACTACAACTGTGGAGGCAGACAACAAGGGCATGAAGTATTTTTCTAGAGTGGTCGATTCAGTGAGTTTTGTGCCATTCGCTGGACCTGTTAAGGCCTGAAAGTAGCAAGATCGGCTGGTTCAACTCGTTCCAATATGGTGTTGATAACACTAGACTTTTTTGGTCTTATATGTCATCAACATGTGTGATACTTTTAGTTAATTGCAATGTGGATCCATCTACAGTGTGCACTTTTAAGTATTCGAGACCCTCTGATTCTCTTTGAGAAACGGATTGTCCATGCTTAGTAGCTAGCAAGCAGAAATTTCTTTATAGATGCAACTACCACTAATCCTTGAAAATTCAAACTCCAGCATTGAAGCTCCTAGAAAGGACCCCTTGTACTCAAACCATCCAATTCATAGGCAATGTAAGCAACGTTATAGCTACTAACCTTAGTCTGATCCTGTAGATTCAAATGCTTTGAATGAACTATAAATGTTGGTTAGCTTTTCCCTAAGGAGTTCATTCATTTTGATGTTCCCATCGGTTTTGTCTTTGAGTATGTCTTAATGTGTCGAGCTAAGTAAGATGAAATGTGTGGTTCTAGGGCAATTGTGTTCATCTTTTTTGTTAGAAGAGACAAATCTATTTGTAAAAGTATTTGTGTAGCCAAACAAAAAGACTAGAGTTCTTCGGGCTTTTCAAAGGATACCTTTTGGAGTTGTAGGCTCTTCTAACTTGCACGGTGACTACGTGGTCACTACAACTGTGGAAGTAGACAACAAGGGCATGAAGCATTTTTTAGAGTGGTGGATTCAATGAGTTATGTGGCACTGGCTGGAGCTATTAAGGCCTAAAAGCAACAAGACTGGATGGTTCAATTGGTTCTAGTCTAGTGTTGATAACACTGGACTTTTTTGGTTTTATATGTCATCCATCTATGCTCCTTTACTTCTTTCTCTCATGCTACCACTTAAGAGTTCTATTCTTGTGGCCAATGTGATTTCAAGATGAACACATGCATCTTGAACCAACAATAGCTTACTAGATGCTACTGCTTCAACAAGTGCAACTTGAACCAACAACAGTTACTTGTTTCTTTGATGCTGCCACTTAAGAGTTATGTTCTTTTGGCCAATGCGATTTCGAACTGAACACATGCATCTTAAACCAAAAACAACTTACTAGATGCTATTGCATCAACACGTGTAGCTTGAACCAACAATAGCTTAGGGTAGACAAGGCTAACTACAACTATGGATGCATACAATAAGGGAATGAAGCATTTTTCTAAAGTGGCTAATTCAATTAGTTTTGTGCCACTAGATGGACCTACTGTTGATAACACTGGACTTTTTTGGTCTTATATGTCATCAATTTATGCTCCTTTACTTGTTTCTTTGATGCTGCCACTTAAGAGTTTTGTTCTTCTGGCCAATGCGATTTCAAAATGAACATGTGCAACTTGAACCAACAACAGCTTACTAGATATTAATGCTTCAACAAGTACAACTTGAACCAACAACAGTTACTTGTTTCTATGATTCTGCCACTTAAGAGTTCTGTTCTTGTGGCCAACGCGATTTCAAACTGAACACATGCAGCTTGAACCAACAAAAACTTACTAGATGTTATTACTTCAACACATGCAACTTGAACCAACAACAACTTAAGGCAGATAAGGCTAAATAGGTTTTTCTTGAGCAACTGCCCCACTCAATGCAGGGACTTGTTGCCTCGCAACTTCCCTTGTTATATTTGTAACTTTACGACCAGTATGCATTATCTTCTTAAACAACTCACCTAATTTTCCTTTAACCATGACCAGCACTAATATTTCAAGATCTTCTATACGTGTTTCTATATTTTGTTGAGAAGTCTAATGATCAAAAAGTTATAGGTATACAAAATTTAGCTGGTGGCATCCTTGACCATCTTATTGATTGCTCACTATTCTATGTCAACTTTACCCACCATGCTAAGAGCGTGTTGATATTAATGAAGGTCAACATATGATTAAGCATTGCTCTTTAATGTTTAAAATTGATGATGCTTAGTAGAATGTTTTATAGTGCTTCATTGCTCATAAAACAATTATTAATTTATGGTTCTAAGGATGAACCTTTATAATGTGCGAGTGAACATTAATTAGTGATGTATGTGAATACGATGTTACACATAGTCAACTATTGTTTACTATACGTATTCCTTTACCATCAACCTATTGTGAGGCATGATACTCTAATCCTTGAAAATCTTAATGATTTAACTAATTATAAGTTATAATGTTTTGTTTTTAATAGTATTGGTATAAATTTATCATAATCACAACTTTAATAAAATGTTGAAATATCAATTAATTTTTTTTAACGTAAAATGAGTCAAGAACTACTTGAT
>APFE031112572.1:14489-76542 GCA_000404065.3 Pinus taeda | reverse complement strand
CATTTTCGAGCTTTCTTTTTTAGAACAGTTTATGTAATGTGACTTTTACTTTTGATAATGGAGATGAAACAATTTTTGAGCCAGCACTGATCTCTTTCAGAGGGCTAAATCTTTTGGGTTAGGGCCCAACCCAAGCTTCCTAGCACCTCTTGCTTTGTACTTATATGTTTTTAATTCAGTTCACAAGTTATTTTCTATTAGATAGATTTATTTTTCCTTGTTAGAATAGGTTGGTTTCGATGGTTTGCATAGCTGATTTTGTTTCAGTTGATGAAGTAGGTTAATATAGTGATAGATTAACATTCAAAAAGGCAACCAACAGGCCCTGATCTCTTTTTTACCTTCCTGGGATCATGATTTGAGGTCTTGACACCATTGCTGCCACCAAAAACGAAGTTTTGCTCTTCCATGCAATTTCTAGTGTGATGACTTGATTCAAAGGTTAATGTGTTTCTTTAGATTCAATTGCCTAGACCATTTCCTATTCTTTTACAATAGATCTCTCTACATGCTTTTCTGTTCAAAGGTTATTGTTTAGCATTTTCTGTTTGTAGGTAAGAAATTAGGTAAAGATAGAGAAATTTCTATTTTCATGGTACAATTAGTGCTTTCTTTGATTAGTTGCTGTAAGTAGATGTGAAAATCTCTTGCAAGACACCATATATCACCATACATCCATAAAGTAGCCAGTATCAGCTCACTTCTCACAGATTCCCCAAGTCATTCACAACATTTCACCAATCTGCCCTAATTTCTACATTTTTCTCCATAAGCTTCCCTCTTGCCATTTGAACAAATCCAACCATCATGTTCCCTCTTGATATTCCTTGACAAGATCTAGACACCTCCACACCTTCATCTAGCCTTCAGTTACCCTTTCCCATCATTTTTCCACCTTCAAAAGCTCCAAAAATAGCTCTCAGCCTCCTCCTGTAGATCCTCCTGTAGATCCCCTGCAACCTCCTATAGAATTCCCTGTAAGTGGTTTTTCGAAATCCGATTGCAATGGAAGTCTTCAGAAGGGTACTAGGGTCTTCTTAGTACCTTTCCACACCTTCCTCCACCTCTACAAAAACCAAGTCCATCTTCCTCCACCACCAAACCTCTGCACAATCACAACCAGATAAATTACAAGCATAATAATTTCACATAAAAACACTCAAAGGCACAAAAAGATGTTTTCTTCTCATTTCTTTTCAGAAGTAGCTTGAATAAATGTAATCTATCTTTTTCAGTAGTCAATGGCACTCATCGCATCATTTTCTATCTCTTTTTCTGCAAAAGCAGGGTTAGTTGGATAAATTAGGGTTTGTTAGGGTGCCTTACATTCCAATCTTATTTCTCTTTCTGCAAGTAGAATAGTCTTCGTAGAGTTAGCTTTCTTTCATCACGGTTAAAAACTTCTTCTGAGAATTCATAGAAGTTGGCTTAAGCTCCTAGTGATCTTGCATCAGCTGACCAAGTGACAACCTGCAGTAAGAGCTAGTACTTGTGCATACAGCACTGTCGCTTCCAAGTTTGTTATGAACTACCGAGTTGATAAAAGTAAAGTAGGAAGACCCAGGAGTTGTAAAATTATTGTTGCAATACTGGTGCTCACGAATTTTTAGCGCCGTTGCCAGGGAAGCGTCAGAGTATTTTGTGATCACTGCTTTTTTCTATTTCTTCTTGCAACATTCTACTAAAGTAGTTTATTTCAACAAAAGTAGAGTAGTTGTTTCTTTCAATTTTTGCATTTCCTTGCTTTCGTTTCAATTCTGCAATTTCCATTTCAGCAAAAATAGATTAGTCATTTTCCTACTTTCATTTCAATTCTGCAATTTTGATTTCAGAAAAAGTAGATTAGTCATTTCCTTGCTTTCATTTCAATTCTGCAATTTCCATTCCAGCAAAAGTAGATTAGTCATTTCCTTGCTTTCATTTCAATTCTGTAATTTCATTTCAGCAAGTTCATTTTAGTTAGTTACAATTTGTTTGTTCAATCAATTTCAGTTTTGTAAGTATATTAAAAAAAAAAAAAAAATCACCCAAAAAGAGATTTCATTTCATGCCTTGTAGGAACAGAGATAATTTAGGAAAATTCCTACCCAACACCCCCACCACATCACAAAGTCACCCTTCTCTCTTGTTCGGTGGCAGTGATCCAGAAGAACCTATAGGTGAACAACCAGAGATATATGGAGATCCTATAGCAGAAGAAGAGGAAGAAACCATCCCTCCTAAGACCACAGGATGTCAGAAGGGTCACACTGGCTGATGTATCTTCTGACATCTTGATGAAGAGGGATGGTTAGCTTCTGCTTTTCCTGTGGAAACCTTTTTCTGAACTATCTTAGGCCTCTTCCTCTCAGTTCTTGGCCTCTTCTTTTTCTCTGCTGTGGTTTTACCCTATAGGTGAACAACTAGAGATATATGAAGATCCTATAGTAGAAGAAGAGGAAGAAACCATCCCTCCTGAGACCACAGCATCAGAGACAGCAGAAGCAAAACCAGCAGAAACAGGAAAAATAATAGATGAGGAAGAAGAAGCAAAGCAGGAAGAAGTGTCTCATGAGACACTAGCAAGAGAGGCAACAACTGTTCTTTCTGCACTTAGTACTCTAGCCAAGCCCAAAGGAAAAAGGAAGAGACAACCATCTATGTACTTCAAGGCTCGAAAGAGCACCAGAATAAAGATGGGGAAGCCTCAGCCACCTTCAAAGGAGCCCATCATCATTAAAGATGTCCCTACTACAAAAGAGGAGGAATCTCCATCCAAAACCCCCATTACCTATGAAAGGGGTAGCCCTAGAGCTTCTACTTCGAAAGAAAGGATCAAACTTATGGACTCTAAAACAGTCCTACAAGAGGCGCAAACCACTCTACAAGAGACATTGACAAAGCTTTAAGAGACTGAAAATCTTGAAAACAAGGCAGAAGAACAGACCAAGGAGGAAGATAAGGCAAAAGAGATACCAGAGCCTAACCCTCAACCTAACTTAGGCTCTTACTACAACTTTCTGGGAGGGAAAATCATCCCACAAAAGTTTGCAATCCCTCTTTTCTTTGAGCTGGAAAAGGAAAGAGTAAGGAGCCATACATGGATGAAGATTCCAAACTCAAGAGGGGTGGAAGACATTGGGCACATGGAAAACAAATTGAGGGAAATGGGCAAATAATTGAGCATGGTCAGGCATACAGAAAGCATCAGAAGTGCTGAATTGGAGGCAGAAAATGAAATGTTAAAGAAGTAGCTGCAAGAAAGTGAACCCCAGGCAGAAAATGAGCTATCAATCTTAGAAAGACAACAGCAGGAAAAGCAACCCCAGGCATACAGTGACACATTAATAAGACAGCAACAGGAAAGGGAACCCCAGGTAGAAAATGAGGTATTGATCTTAAGAAGGCAACTACAGGAAGGGGAAGCCCAGTTAGCCTACATGGCCACCTAGGCTATGGAGGCATTATAGTGCAGGAAGCTAGCCAAATCATGTGCAGTGTACCTCAAGGATCAGTAGCTCCAATTTCAGATCAAGGCACTAGCTCAAAGGGGCAGAATACCTTTTCAAGATTATGGCCAATTCATGAATCTATATGATCACAATTCAATTAAGGACAAAGTGAAGCTGGGAGAGTTTTACTTGCACAACATGGCCCTTATTGATATGAACCTATGGGATCCCAATGTTGTGTTAGGAGACTTGCAACAGATGGGCATGGCATCTTGGATGAGCCATGAAGAGAAAAGGGCAGCAGAAATCCAGAAAATGATGGCAAAAGAGTTGAAAGAACCTCTGATGATTAAAGCAGAGCCAGCAGACCCCATGGCTCTCATCTATGCCCATGGCTCCTTGATTTTAGGAGGACTATTGGAGGACTCCATTTGTATAAATAGGGGGGCTTAGAGCCTTAGTAGGTTAGTGATTCATTAGTATAATTTTCGCACTTTTGTGCAACACTTGATCAATTCATTTTCGAGCTTCCTTTTTTAGAACAGTTTATGTAATGTGACTTTTACCTTTGATAATGGAGATGAAACCATTTTTGAGCCATCACTGATCTCTTTCAGAGGGATGAAGCTCTTGGGTTAGGGCCCAACCCAAGCTACCGAACACCTCTTGCTTTGTACTTATATGTTTTTTCTTCAGTTCACAATTTCATTTTTGTTAGATAGATTTATTTTGCCTTGTTAGAATAGGTTGATTTTAATGGTTTGCATAGCTGCTTTTGTTTCACTTGCTAAAGTAGATTAATACAGTGACAAATTAAGATTCAAAAAGGCAACCAATAGGCTCTGATCTCTTTTCTCCCTTCATGGGATCATGATTTGAGGTCTTGACACCATTGCTGCCACCAAAAACAAAGATTTGCTCTTCCATGCAATTTCTAGTGTGATGACTTGATTCAAAGGTTAATGTGTTGCTTCAGATTCAGTTGCCTAGATAATTTCCTATTCTTTCACAATAGATCTCTCTGCATGCTTTTCTATTCAAAGGTTACTGTTCAACGTTTTCTGTTTGTAGGCCAGAAATTAGGTCAAGCTAGAGAAATTTCTGTTTTCATGGTCCAGTTAGTCCTTTCTTTGATTAGTTTTTGTAAGTAGATGTGCAGATCTCTTGTAGGACACATCATCTCACCATACATCATAAAGCAGCCAGCATCAACTCACTTCTCATAGATTCCCCAAGTCATTCGCAACATTTCAACAATCTGCCCTAATTTCTGCATTTTTCTCCATAAGCTTCCCTCTTGCCATTTGAACAAATCCAACCATCATGTCCCCTCTTGATCTTCCTTGATAAGCTCCAGACACCTCAGCACCTTCACCTAGCCTTCACTTACCCTTTCCCATCATTTTTCCACCTTCAAAACCTCCAAAATAGCTTTTGGTCTCCTCCTGTAGATCCTCGTGTAGATACCCTACAACCTGCTGTAGAATTTCCTGTGAGTGATTTTTGCAAGTCACATTGTAAGGGAAGTCTTCAGAAGGGTACTAGGGGCTTCCTAAGACCTCTCCACACCTTCCTCCACCTCTACAAAAACCAAGTCCATCTTCCTCCACCACCAAACCTATGCACAATCACAACCAGATAAATTACAAGCATAATAATTTCACATAAAAACACTCAAAAGCACAAAAATATGTTTTCTTCTCATTTATTTTCAGAAGTAGATTGAATAAATGTAATTTACCTTTCTCAGTTTCTTCTAATTTCTTTTTAGAAGTAGCTTGAATAAATGTAATTTACCTTTTTCAGTAGTCAATGGCACTCATCGCATTAGTTTTTATCTCTTTTTCTACAAAATTAGGGATAGTTGGACAAATTAGGGTTTGCTAGGGTTTGCCTTACATTCTAGTATTCTTTCTCTTTTCGCAAGTAGAATAGTCCTTGTAGAGTTAGATTTATTTCATCACAATTAAAAGATTCTTTTGAGAATTCATAGAAGTTGGCTTAAGCTCCTAGTGATATTGTGCCAGCTGACCAAGTGACAGCCTGCAGTAAGAGCTAGTACTTGTGCATACATCACCATCGCTTCCAAGTTTGTTACGAACTACCAGGTTGATAAAAGTAAAGTAGGAATCCCTAAGACTTGCAACGTTATTGCTGCAATACTACTGCTCACCAGTTTGCATGAAAAACATCCTGACAGATCACCCTTCCTTCTCCTTCACTTTTTTCTTGGGAGCCATAAGCGATGAGCCGACTCCTGCATCCTCTCCAGGCCTATAATACAATATTTTGAAAATTACATGCTTAATTACATGACCGATTATGACCCAAGAATCCCATACTTACCACAAGTTTATAACTCAATACTCTATGGTAAAGTTTACAAAAAGATGGAAACAATACCCTAGCTATTAATACAAGGCCAAAACATCATTATTGCTTCAACAAGTGATGGAAATTGCATCATCACTTTTACAATGTAAATTACAACAAATGATTACAAAAATGCAACCATGTCAAGCTAACACATCTAGAAAAACCATCTCTCACTTATCAAAGTGAATGGATCATCTCCTTGTGGTGGATTCACTTGTTGAGCAACTTTTTCAACTAGTTTGTGCACAAACATTCTTTCCTTAAGACGTTTCTCTGGATGGAGCTTCCAACATGTGGCTCTTTTATGACCACCTATGTTGCAATGATTGAAAATATTCTTCTTCATCCAGACCGGCTTAACCTGTATCTTTCCTTGCTATGGAGAAGGCCTTTCAGACCTCATCTTCTTCATGTTTCCATTCTCTTCCATCACTCGACAATCACATGGTTATGTAGACCATAAAAAATACATTTTTTTCGATGCCATGATTTAGATTCATCATTAAAAACATGATTGTAATCAAAATGAAATTTAGAATATTGAGACTTGTTATACTTTTCTTGGCTGTCTCTGGTGCAATTATGGCAATGAGAGCTTGCCTCGACTCTTCATATGGAATGTGCACTACCATGGGGTGATGGTGATGTGTTCCCATCATTCTCTTTCCTGGATGGTTTAAACAAAGTCTTGGAAGCTTCTAACACCTTTGAGCATTCTCCTTCGTTGTATCCCAAACCTGTGAATCGAGATCTTTGCACGACCTACAATGGATGAGTAACACCTTGGCTGTTAACACCAAGTCCTCCTCCTTTATACCCCATATTGGTGAGGAGTCTCATGTCAATTCCAATAATGGGTACCTCCACATTTCCAACAGAATTTGTGTCATGTGAAAACAAAACTGAAGAATGATCAACATTGTTTACCCCAACTGTTGATTTTGAAATAGGTGATGATGGCTTCTTTAAGCCTTCGTTGCGCTTCAACTTCTCGAAGGCCTCTATCATGGCTCGTAGATGAAGCTATAGTCTTTGATTCTCCTCTTTCACTTCTTGCAGAGGTCACCTCAATTTAACATTCTCTTCTTAAAAGCTCTGGTTGATTTCCTCATTTAAATTATGAGAAGATGATGAATGTTCACTTGAAGGGGTAGATGGAGCATCATCCTTTGCTCTTTCTTTCTCCTATTCCTCTATTCTCTTTCATAAGCTTCATGCATTATGTCCACCATTTTCGATATCCTTAGAAAGGCCTCGTACATCTCTCTGTGATCCTCCATTGTTTCATGTTCAATCATTCACACTCGCAATTCACATTAGTGAGCAGACCACTCTGATACCAAACTTGATCCAAATTTCTTCAGCTATCGAAATTATCCAAGATCTTTTACTTTTGTGATGTTAATATAACTAGATTTAAAAGAGAATAAAATAACGACATGTGCATGGTTAAACAAGAGGAAACATGACAACGATCAACGAATCAAGTACATGATACATTTGATAACGAAGTTCACCCAGTGTGGGTTACGTCTGCGGGCCCGGTGTCAAGATAGTGGAGGTCACTTCATATAATGTTGAAAATGATGCTGATGTTCATGGACTATTATTTGTCATAACATGGACATACACCCTCAAACAGAGTGGCTTGTCTCTCCACAAGACATTCTCCCTATAGGAACTCTCACTCACAAAGGGTTGCCCTTCAACATGACAAGCTGATACAATATCACAATAATGTGGCAACAAGCATCAGAATTTCACAGTAACATGATAACAATCATCCCTCAACATAGTGTCAAATAGAGATCTCAAGAATAATACATTTGTTAGGCCAAGATATAACTCCTTAAAACAAAAACTCTATTATATTCAATAAGGCTAAACATTATTATATACAAGAGGGAGTGACTGTTTGGTTCATCTCCTGACTCTCTATCTTCTCTATTATTTATTTACATCAATTGCAGCTCTTCACCCAATCCTTCTTATTAGGTGTCAACATTCCCCCCCTTAATCTAAAGGGTTGTTGGTGAGTCTAATCATCATTCTGAATCTTTCAAGATTTTCTCTTCCAAGTGCTTTGGTGAAGATGTCTACAATTTTCTCATTAGTGGAACAATGGCGGAGATGGATTTTTTTGGCCTCAACATGATGTCGAATCAGATGATATTTAGTATTGATGTGCTTGTTCATTCATGGAACTTTGGGTTCTTGGCCAACTTTATTGCAGATGTATTGTCAATCATGAGTGGAGTTGATTGTACTTGTTTTACCTACAAATCTTCAAGAATTTTCCTAAGCCACAAAATTTCTTTTGTTGCCTCAACTGCTGCCACATATTCTGCCTCTATTGTAGAATCTGTAGGAATTGATTGTTTGTGTGATCTCCAAGAGACAGCTCCTGATCCAAGACTCATAGCATAATCTGAAGTAGATACCCTTATTTCTTTATCTCCATCGAAGTTTGAATCAGAGTATCCAATCAAGTTGAAGTCGTCCACCTGTGTATACTTGATTCTAAAGTCTTGAGTTCCCTTCAAGTATTTTAGAACTCTTTTTGCAGCAGACCAATGTCCCTCACAAGGCTTTTGCATAAATCTCGAGAGGATTCCTCATGAGCCCCGGAATTGGGTAACTTATTGGGCTCATTTTTCCTAACTGTTCTTCGTCAATCCACCATTTTTCATAGTTTATGCATGTTTTTTGAGTATATTTATGTTAGTTGAATGAATGAGGATAATCACTTGACCAAGAAGGCTAACACGTTGTTAATGCAGATTTTTGGACAAATTTCGAACCAAGGACAAGCAATTATGAGCCAGATGACAGCCAAGCATGAAGGGACAAGGGTGAGGATTCGTAGGAAGGGTGTCCCCTACATTAAATGGTCCCTTCATCGAAATCTCTACACTCAGCTCGGAGTTTAGTAGGCCACTGAAAAGGATTCCCAAGGGCAGCCGAGTAGTCTTGTGTAAAGTGGTTGATCACTGGCAGTTTCAGCAATCGAGCCCCTTGAGTTAAGGAGGGCTGTTGGAGACCCTCGTAGTGCAGAAATAGGAAGGCTTCCAGCCTTCGCAGGTTACTTTTTGAACTGTTGTTTTTTGCGCTATAGTGCTGTTATTTTCTCAGCTCATTTTGTAGCTGCTCTTGTATAACTTTCTTGTGACATGGTTATTTTTGAGTAATGGAAAGTAGCTTTATCTGGCATTAGTTCTAAGTTTTTCTTAGGAGCTTCTAGCTCTTGGGGTTGGGCCCAACCCAAGTGCCAAGGCTTCCTTTGTGTACTGATATTTTCTTTTTATGTCTTTGAAAAATAATTTCTGTTAAGTAGATTAAAATCTTGCTGGTTACCTAGGTCATTGTTGATGATTAAAAATGCTTTTCATGTTCAGATTGATTTGATAAGTTAGTAATAGGGAATATCTCCAGAAAAATTCTATCAAGCACCTCTGATCTCACCTCTCCCTCAGTGGGACCATGAGCTGGGACCATGAGCTGGGACCAAGGTGACCTTGTTGCCACCAAAAACACTGCCTTTGCTTCATCATGCAATTTTTATTGTTAGAATCTCATTTGCAGAAGTTGATACCAGTTGTGGTTACATGTTCAGGTTCATGATTGCTTAGTTGCATAGTTATTTCATATTATTTCATTTCAAGTAAAATTCTGCTCATTTTCTTTGCTGTTATCTAGGTCAGATTAGATTAAAGTAGCTAGGTCTTTGATTTTCTGAATCTTTGTTTGTTCAGTTCGAGCAATAACTTGTAGAGCACCTATAATACCTCTCCATCTACCCGTACTCCATCAATCCCGCCTGCTCCTGCATCTAACTCGAATTCTTGCCTTACGTTTGCCACATTCGTTCGCTTTGCCCTAATTCCCATACTTTTGTGCAACATTGCTCCACTCCTCCTTGAACGAATCCAACCATCCTCGCCACTCCTCAACTCCATCCACCAAGTCCTCGACCTCCTCACATCGTCATCTCACCTCCATACCCACTCCTTCACCTTTCTTCCTCCATCAACCCTCCAAAATCCCCTTTCTGAACATCCTGTAGAAATCACAGAACATCTTGTAGAAATTCCAGAACATCCTGTAGAAATTCCAAAACATCTTGTAGAACCCCTGCAAATTTCCTGCAGAAGCTCACGAAAGTGGTTTCTTGATAGCCAAACTCCATGAAACTCTCTGGAAGGGTGCTAGGGACCCCTTAGGCCCTCTTCTAACCTTCCCAACCTCCTACAAGCATTTCACCTCGCCAATCCACCTTTGCACAGTCAAAAACAGTTAAAGCACATGCATGATAATTCTGACAACTTACTCAAAAATACAAAAAGATGTTTTCTTCAGATTTTACTGTAGAAGTAGCTTAGACATATGCATTTGACCATCCTAGAAGTCAATGGCATCTATTTCAGTAGCTTTCATCATCTTTCTTGCATCGGTAGGGCTACTTGGTAAAATTAGGGTTTGCTAGGGTTTGCATTTCCTTTCAACTTTTCGGTTCCTTTCTGCAAGTAGATTATCCTCCTTTGAGTTAGCTTTCATCCATCAGTTAAAAAGATTCTTCTAAGAGCTCATAGAAGTTGGCTTAAGCTCCTAGCGGACTTGTGCCAGCTGATCAAGTGATAACCGTGGCAAGAGCTAGTACTTGTGCATACAGTACCATCGCTTCCAAGTTTGTTACGAACTACCGGGTCGATAAAATTAAAGAAGGGAGCCTCAGGAGTTGCAACATTATTGCTACAATACTGGGGCCCACCATTCTTTTTGGCACCATTGCTGGGGAAAGCGTCAGAGTATTTTTGATTGCTGATTTTCTTCTATTTTCTACTACAACCTTCTGCTAGGTAGTTTATTTCATTTCATTCTGCAATTTCATTTCCGCAAAAGTAGACTAGACATTTCCTGCTTTCCTAGACTAGCATTTCAATCTGCAAGCGTAGATTAGCATTTCAACTCTACAAGCGTAGATTAGCATTTCAATTCTGCAAGCGTAGACTAGCATTTCAATTCTGCAAGCATAGATTAGCATTTCAATTCCGCAAGCGTAGCCTAGCATTTTATTCCTGCAATTTCATTTCAGCAAAATAGATTAGTCCTTTCCTACTTTCATTTCAATTCCACATTTTCATTTCAGGAAGATAGATTTTAGTTAGTTGCAATTCAATCTATTTCAGTTTTGCAGGTACAAGCAAAGAAAGCAAAAAGCAGCCAAAAATATTTCATTTCATGCCTCGTAGGAACAGAGACAATACTGGGAAATTCTTACCCAACACCCCCACCACATCATTGAGTCACCCTTCTCTTTTCTTTAGTGGCTGTGATCCAGAAGAACCTATAGATGAACCTCCAGAGATATACGAAGATCTTATAACAGAAGAAGAGCAAGAGAACATCCCTCTTGAGACCATGGTTGAACACAAAAACGGTATAGGAGATGACGAGAGAATAGAAGGTGCCTTTCCCATCTAAGAGACCAACGGGGACATGAAAATGAAAAGCATAAGTCCCTCAGCCTTACCTCACTTCCATCGGTTGACCACTGAAGACCCTAATACCTTCCCATTTGAATTTGTTGTCCTTTGTTGAACTTATGAGTATGCCAAGGACGAGCAAAAGTTGAAGCTCTTTCCTTCTACCCTCAAGGATGCAGCACTACGTTGGTTCATGGGGTTACCTGGAAATAGTATCACCACATGGGCTCAGGTGCAGCAAGCCTTTAACAACAAATACCGGGACTACAGTAGGTCAAAGGAACAAAGGGAGAAATCTTTCGGATGACCATTGGGAATGACGAGTCTTTAGAAGACTACGAGGAAAGGTTCCAACTTAGTTATAAACGGGCCAGGTGCACACTTGACCCTGAATCTCTAAAGCTGGTTCTGGTCCGAGGAGTCCCTGAATACCTTCTAGATACCCTCCATTTGCTAGCTGGAGGAGACATCTACCAACTACCTTATGAGGACATAAAGACTGTGTTTAGAAACCATTCTAGGGCAACCCAGAAAAGAGGTAGGGGGAATCCACTTTTAGCTAGTACCACCTTCTCCAAGCATGAGTTTGCTAATCACATGGAAGACCTCAAAATTGAGATGAGACAGACCATTTCCATGCAACTAGATACTTTCTGAATCCAATAGAAGAAAGAGGAAGTTGAGAGGGCTTTGGCCATTTTCTGTCCCAGGTGTACGAGGAAGCACCCTAAGAACGAGTGTCCATTGCACTCAGTAGAGATATGTTTCATTTGTGAGGAAGACCACCCCACAAACCAATGCCCAACCTTACCCGGATTTAAAGCCATGCACTAAGGGATTGAGGCAGCCACTGAACCACTCTACTTCCTCAACCAAAGGAGGCCTCATGGGCCTAGACCTTACCAGCAGGGGATGTAAGGGACATCCCAAGCTTATTATAGCCCCAACCAATCACATCATATACCTTCTTGGGGTCCCCCTACTCATCCTTATTGGTCTGCACCTCCTCCGTGGTCTTATCCATCTCCATACCATACTCAACCTACTACTCATTCGTTTCCCTCACATGTCCAGCGACAGCCTCAGTGGAATGCACCTGAGTAGGGGTGGAGGCCCCAATACAACTCTCTTCCCGCCATTCTACCTCCACCACCTACTCAACCATAACCATTACCTCCTGATCCTCCAAGACAACCCCAGATGCCTGCTCAACCGAAAACGAATCCCAACAACAGACAGGCCCAGCAAGTATACACTGGGGAGACAACATGCCCTACCTATGTTGTGGAGATCGAGGAGATCAACCTGCGATCTGGGAAGGTCCTTCCAAACCGCCAACTTCCTCCCCCAAAGGATGAGGAAGAGAAACAGGAAAGTGAACCCAAATCCATTCCACCCTTTCCTGAGTGACTAATAGTAACCACGCAACCAAACCCAGAGGAAACTGAACATTTAAGAGAACTTAAGAAGTTGTGTGTGAAAATACCACTTCTCTGGGCCATAAAAGATGTACCAATATACAACAAATTGATCAAGGAGAAGTGTTTTAGGCACCCAGGCAGGCGCAAGAGAGATGCCCAGGCTATCAATGTCATAGGACAACTGTCCGACCTAATGTTGGGGCAAGTAATTTGTCCAAAATATTTGGACCCTGGGAGTCCTATAGTTGATGTCCACATCAATGGCACCATAATCCCCCACACCTTGATTGATCTAGGGGCTACCATTAATGTGATGACCAGGGACACTATGCTTAAACTCAACCTTCAGAGTTCCTTAAGAAAGACCTCGACAGTATTGCAGTTAGCAGACCGCTCCACCGTGACTCCTGAAGGGATTATGGAAGATGTCCTGGTCTCTATTGACTCTTGGGAGTACCCTGCAGACTTCTTGGTCCTTCAGCCAAAGGAAAAACGCACTGGATACCCCCTCATTTTGGGAAGGCCTTGGTTAGCTACTGTGGATGCTTACATCAGTTGTCAAGCTGGAAGCATGACCATCAAGAATGGGCCTATGTCCAAACAACAAGTCCTCTATCCTCCTCCCCAACCTCTGCTAGAACATGACTTACCACTCTGGTTGGAAGAGGGAGATGAGGATGAGGTCTACTCTGCACCCTTATGCAGAGTAGAAGCCACCATGGGAGGCCCTCAAAACGAGGATGACTTGATTGAGAATTTGATTCAAAATCCACCTCCCGGTGCACTGTCATTAGAGGAGTTGGTGGAAGATACCCAAGCCGGTGCTTTAATGGACCTCTGTGTGATTGATACGACCTCTCCCAGATTTAAGAGTGTGGAATTTGGCCCTGAAAGAGCCTTAAAGATCAGCTCCTCCCTATCTCCCTCCCAGGAGAAGGAGCTGTGTAGCTTATTGAACAATCATTTGCATGCTTTTTCTTGGAGCTATAAGGAGATGAAAGGAGTCCACCCTTTGGTCTGTACCCATCACATTTACCTTAAAGAGGATTGTATACTAGTCAGACCACCTCAGAGGAGAATGAATCCAGCCCTTAAAGACATTGTCAGAGAACAATTGTAAAAGTTGTTGGATGCAGGATTCATCTACCCCATCTCTGATAGTGAGTGGGTCTCACCTCTAGTGCTTGTGTCCAAGAAAAATGGGAAGTGGAGAATCTATGTAGATTACCGAGAACTTAACAAAGGCACCAAGAAGGACCATTTCCCTTTGCCCTTCATAGATCAAGTGTTGGATGGACTGGCAGGGAAGAAGTTCTTCTCTTTCCTAGATGGGTTCAGCAGGTATAATCTGATCCAAATCAGCCCGAAGGACCAAGATAAGACCACCTTCAATTATCCATGGGGTACCTTTGCCTACCGGGTCCTTCCCTTTGGGCTGTGCAATGCTCCTGCCACTTTCCAGAGAGCAGTATTGAGCATATTTGCTGAACTGGTTCACGATTCGGTTGAAATCTATATGGATGACTTTACTCCTTATGGGTCCAACTTCCAAGAAGCATTGACTAACCTGGGAAAAGTTTTAACCAAGTGTATTGAGATGAACCTATCCCTCAGTCCTAGAAAATGTGAATTCCTGATGACTGAAGGGACTGTGCTAGGTCATACAATTTCTCAGCAAGGATTACAGGTGGATCCTAACAAGATCGCTATCATCCAAAAGGTTCCACCTCCTCAAAAGGTAAGAGATGTTTGGAGTTTTCTAGGCTTGGCAGGATATTATAGAAGATTCATTAAAGATTTCAGTAAGCTAGCCTCACCATTGTTTGGCCTCTTAGGGAAATATGTTGAGTTTAATTGGACTGACGACTGTCAAGGGGCTCTGGATGAGTTGAAAGTTAAGCTGGTATCTGCCCCAATCTTGAGAGGTCCAAACTTGGCCCTACCTTTCCACATCCACACTGATGCCTAGAACAAAGCCATAGGGGTAGCCTTAGGACAAGTTGAGGAGAAACTACCATATGCCATATACTTTGTTAGAAAAAACCTGTCCAAGGCAGAGATGAACTATACTGTAACTGAGAAAGAGTTCCTGGCTGTAGTCCATTCCCTAAACAAGTTCAGACACTACATCATTGCTTATCAAACATTTGTACACACTGATCATGTTGTGATTAGATATTTAATAAATAAGCCTGATGTAAATGCTCGTATCATTATATGGTTACTTCTGTTGCAGCAATTTGATTTGACTATTGTCGACAAGCCAGGTAAGGAAAATGTTGTTGCTCACTTCCTGTCTAGATTGGATTTGCTTGCATGTGAAGAAGGGACAATGGATGACCAGATGCCGGATGAAGACCTATTTGCTATCTCAATACTCTCTCCATGGTTTACTGATATAGCAAATTACTTAGTCTCAACACAGTTCCCTCCGCATCTATCCTCAAAGGAGAAGAGCATAAATGTGAGGAAGAGTGCCCCATTCACTTGGATCGGGGGCAACCTGTTTAAACTTGCCCAGATCAGATCTTGAGGCATTGTGTTAGGGAGGAGGAAGTCTTTGACATCCTCCTAACCTGTCATGATGGGCCCTGTGGGGGCCACTTTGCAGCAAAAGGGACTGCCCTCAAAATTCTACAGGCAGGCTACTATTGGCCTACTCTTCATCAAGATGTCAGAAGATACATTAGCTAGTGTGACCGATGTCAGAGAATGGGGAAACCGACTCCAAGGGATGAAATGCCCCTCCAACCTCAAGTGACCTTCGAGCCATTTGAGAAGTGGGGCATAGATTTTGTGTGTCCTATCAACCCTCCTTCAAAGCAAAGGTCTTACATCATTGTGTCCACCGACTACCTGACAAAGTGGGCAGAAACAAAGGCAATCAAGGCAGCGACAGAGGAAAGAGTGGCTGAGTTTTTAAGGGAAAATATCTTCTACAAGTTTGGCTACCCAAGAGAGTTATTCACCGATCAAGGAAGCCAGTTCACCTCTAACTTGATTGAAGACTTGCTCGCTCATCACAATATCAAGCACATAACTTCCACCCCATATCACCCACAAGCAAATGGGCAGGTGGAAGTCACTAATAGAGCGTTGGAGGAGATTTTGATTAAGGCGGTGAGCAACAGCAGAAAGGATTGGGCAGATCACCTAGTTGAGGCCACCTAGGCCTACAACACCACCTGGAAAGCTACAACAGGATTCACACCTTATGAGTTGGTCTACGGGAAGAAAGCTTTGCTGTCCATAGAGTTTGAGTATAACACATTGAGGGTGGCAGCCAAGTTGGACTTAGATCTTAGCCATGCTCAACGTGAAATATTACTGCAGCTGAATGGATTAGATGAACAGAGAATGCAAACCCTCCTCCACTCAGAAGTAGTCCAACTCCAGAGGAAGATATGGCATGACCGGCACCTTAATGAAAAGCAATTCCAGCCAAGAGGTTGGACACTACTGTATGACTCAAGATACAAGGATTTCAAAGGGAAGCTGAGGACAATATGGTTAGGAACATACACAGTGGAGAAATGCAATTACAATGGTTCAGTCCTTATCAGGACCATTGATGAAGAAGCCATCCCCATGCTTGTCAATGGGCATTGATTGAAAATCTACAGGAAACCCCTTTCGAGGCAGGAGTTCATTGAAATTTTGGACAAATTAGTACTGGTAGTGGAGCAGGGCCCTGCCTCTATTCCACCCATGCCTTGAAAAAGAAAAAGAAAAAAAAAAGAAAAAAAATAGGAATAAAAAGATCCTTGGGTAAAAACCTCTCTGAGGCGCCCAAGGTAGACAGTAAGGGTGAAAACCTCATGGAGGCGCCCTAGTTGTCTTTAGAAAAAATAAGAAAATGGAATAAAAAGATCCTTGGGTGAAAACCTCTTCAAGGCGCCCAGGGCAGATAGTGAGGGTGAAAACCTCATGGAGGCATCCCAGTTATCTCTCAGAAAAAAAAAACAAAGAAAATGAAAAAAATGAAAAAAGAAAAAGAAAATAGGCCTAGTCTCTGTGAAATAATTGCATCTTGTAGGGAATACATTGTAGGTAAGGAGGGTCACGCAAAACGAGGACAGGGGTTTGTACGAGGCTACAGGACATCCCCACAGACACTCCCTCTATGGCCACTCACCTTCCCTAGGATTTGATCACATTCGGGTTGAGGTTCCACTTTCTACAGGAAGTTCTGGGCTTTCTATAGGAAGTTCTGTATTTCTACAGGAAACATCCTGTAGAACCTTCGGGTGAGCCAAATTCGATTTTGGAAGGGAATCTGAAGCTTGGAATCTATTAGTTAGGCCGATTGCCACCTCTCTATTCCACCTATCACCATATGGAACCCTGTTCCATCTCTTTACACCTCCGTCACCCACCTGGTTGTGTGTTCTTGCACAGTCATACAAGAAACCCTGTTTTCCTCAGATTGACATCAAAAACTTTCAAGTGAAAAGTCAAGCAGCAAAGTCTTGCACACCCTACCTGTCCAAGCTCCATCTAGACTCTTCATAAGCAAATATAGCCCTACTAATTTAGCCTGCATCCCAAGAGGAGACGCAACTACAAGACATCCTACAGGAATCCTGTAGTGGCTGATCCCTCTAGAAGACATACTCTAGAGGCAGGGGCAGTCGAAACCAACAAAGGGAACATGTAAAAAGGCTCCTCCGGGACGTGAAAACATCCTCGATAGCTGAAACCAAACAAAACCTCTGCATGCAGCATTTCCAACTAAAGGATCGGGTTCCAAAACCATGCATACAACTCCAACAAATGAAAGAATGGGCTCTAACACCCCTGCACGAGGCAGTAGCAAGCAAAGCAGTGGTTCCAAGACCCGAAGTCTACATAATGCATCCACGGCCATGTAGGTAAGTGCATAACCTCATTTGTCAATTGCATAAACTATATTTCGAAAACTGCATGTTTGTGAAAATGGTTTGGATTGAATGAAATCAGTGGCCAGTCAACTGGCCACCCTCAACCAGTTACATAGTTTCGTGGGATTCAAACAAGCTCATTTGCATTCAAAATTGCCGACGAGACGTGCAGCCGACATGTGTGGAGTGTCTAGTCGGGGAAAATCAGTGAGACTGGCAGTGGTGGCGGCGGTTAATGGCAGAGGGGAGGTAATGGCGGCTAGGGACACACAGCGAAATGATGGCCGTGACGTTGGATAACGGTTTGGTCCGGCCACCTCACCCCCTTGCCACGAATTGCGCCGTAGTTCAAAAATGTTTGGCTGATGACTTGCACCACCCGCTATTCATTTGCACTTGCAACGTCCTTGGTCGAAGTACTCGTCCTCCGCTTCCACAATCTACTAAATTGTCGTCCTCCACTAAGCTTTTCGGCCTATTTCAAAATTCTCCCGCATACCAGGCTCGTTCAGAGGCATAGTGACATCCTAAAAAAGCTGGCAAGAGTTCTACAGGAAGAAGTTCTACAAGAAGTATGGCATAGCCCTCCAGAACAGAGAAGCCTGGACTTTTCTCCGTCAAATTTGGAGTTCTGAGAGAGGTAGGCTCGAAAATACTCTTCCATGCATGGTATATTTCGAAAAAGTGGTGAATTGAACTGTCTTGAATTGGAGGGTTAGAGACAAGTCTACCTGTGAGTTGAAAATAGCAGTTTGTCTGTGTTTTTCACAGACTTTCTCAGTCAGTTCTGTGTCAAATTTCTCCTCCACAGTTCCTGTTAAAAAAAAATTCTTATAGAAAAGATAAAGCACTGTGAGGGCTAACTTGTGTATGAAGAATTTGAATTTACACGATTGTATGTATGTTGGGGATGAAAATTGAGCTCTGTGCCCTATCTGTGGAAACCTAATTCTTCCTGTTATACATGGGTAGCCGAGTTTTGGGCAGCAAAAGCATTAGAACCAGGAATTGCTTCAAATTAAAATCTAAACACCAGAGAGATCCTTTCTTTAAGTTCAAAGGAGGAAACCATAAAACAGTAGTCCCTTTCTGGTTAGAGCATAAAACAGAGCACTCTCACCATGCCAAGGGGGTTTATCAAGAAGGAACCCTCGGATTCCAGTAAATTGGATGAACACCCTGAGGTGGTGAACCTCTTCACCCATGCCAATCGGATGACCTTTTGTGACAAAATTGAAGGTCATGACGATGAGATAACGGAGGAATTCTTAATGTCCCTGCAACCTAAATCAAAGACACAGGCCATAGTGAACTTCATAGGGTTGACCCTAAAGCTTACCCTTGAGCTCATTAGTCGAGTTACTGGTCTGCCATTAGGGATACCCTGGAGCAAAGAGGAGAGGGTGTTGGGCCAAAAAGCCAAGAAATAATTCTTCCTACCCGACGAACATTTTGCAGAAGACAAGAACAGGGTCTGGAGAGCTAGCTTACATCCTCTTTGGAGTGAAGTCAGTCTCCAAATCATGAAATACATTACCTGTGAGGGGCAGTTCAGTATTGTCTACGACTATCATTTCCGGTTGCTGAGTGAACTAAGACATAGGTTGGATTTACCTCTAGAGAAGAAGTTGAGCATCCACTATTTCCTTCTGCAATCATTAATGGAATGTGGCACAAAATTGAAGGAAGGGACACCAGATCAGCTAGCTCCATCATGGGCTCGTCAGGCTTTTAGTGGAATATGCCCTCCACACCTACACTGTCCCCCTCTCTTGGGAGATTTTCCACAACATGTGTAGAGATGACGATATTCAAATTCTGGCCGAGGAGCTCACCTCATCCAGAAGTGAAGAAAGGGAACACACTGAGGTAGGAGAGAAAGCCAGTGGTAAAGAAACACAGGACAAACCACCACAGAAAGAATAGAAGGAGAAACGAGGAAAAGGCCAAGTTGCTGAGCCTAAAACTATGGGAGGAATAATGGCACAAACACCCAGGGAAAAACAATTGCAGAGTAGAGCAGAGAGGACTGAAAAATTCCAAACAAAGGAGGGCACAACCAAGGCAACCACACAAAAATTAAAAGGAGAGACACATCCAGACAAGCAGACCGAAACAGTTGAAACAGTTTCTACAGGAAGCATGAAAACAGTTGACACAGGACTTTCTACAAGAAGCATGGAAACAGAGCAACAAAAGGAGAAATCTCCTAAGATTTTGGCCAAGAAGGCAGCAGCTGTGCTGGCTACCTTAAGTACATCTCCAAAACAAAAGGGGAAGCGAGAAAGGGAGCCTTCCATGTATTTTAAGGCAAGAAG
This sequence comes from Pinus taeda, assembly GCA_000404065.3. Lineage (NCBI taxonomy): Eukaryota > Viridiplantae > Streptophyta > Pinopsida > Pinales > Pinaceae > Pinus > Pinus taeda. The sequence continues at coordinate 56,633 of APFE031112572.1, read as the reverse complement.
GAGCACACGGATAAAAGCTGGCAGACCCAGCAACAGTCAAAAGAGCCAATTACGATTGAGGACACCACAACTAAACAAAAGGAAATGTCTCCTTCAAAGGCATCCATCAGCTGTGAATGGGAAATCCCGAAAACATCCACCTAGAGAGAAAGGATTAAAATGATGGACACAAATACCTCTCTACAGGATGTTAAGACAATTCTACAGGAAACGCTGACTAGACTAAAGGGGACCGAGGAATTGGAAGAAAAGGAAGCTAAATCATCACAGGAGGAAGAAAATACTAAGAACATTGAGGAACCGAGCCCCCAGCCTAGCTTGGGCTCCTACTATAACCTGTTAGAGGCTGGAAAGATAATTCCCCAATGATTCGCAGTGCCACTTTTCTTTGCACTAGAAGAAGAGAGAGTGAAGACCCACACTTGGATGAAAATCACCAAGCCCAAGGGTGTGGCGGATATAGGTCCCTTGGAAGAATAACTCAAAGATGCAAGAAAGGAATTGGCCATGGTAAGGCATGTGGAAAGTAGCCAGCGGGCCAAGCTACAGGAAGAAAACGAGTTGCTTAAACAACAACTACAATTACAGGGACACTATAAGGAAGACATGCCCCACACCTTGGGAGAACAATGGCAATAGGAGGAGCCCACAACAGACAAAGAAACCCCTGATGAACAGTAGAGAAGAGATGGGTTGCAGGCTAAAATTGAGGCACTGACTAGATAGCTACAGTAGAAGGAATTGCAAGTAGCACAAGAGATACAGTCTCTAAGGCAGCAGGTACAAGAGAAGGAGGCCCAGTTGGCCTACATTCCCAGCTCGGTAGTAGAGGCAATGCAGTGTAGGCAACCTGCCAAATCATATGCCTTATACCTTAAGGATCAGTGGTTGCAGTTCCAGATTAACACCTTGGCCCAAAGGGGCATTACTCCATTTCAAAACTACCATCAATTCATGGCTTTATGTGACGGTAGCTCATCAAAGGGCAAGGCCAAATTATCAGAGTTCTACCTACACAACTTGTCCCTTCCCAACATGAACTTGTGGGACCCCAACGCTGCGGTAGGAGACATGCAACTTATGGCCATGGCTTCTTGGCTAAATCATGAAGAAAAGAGAGCAGCAGAGGTCTGAAATGTTATGGACAGGGAATTAAAGGAACCATTAATGATCAGAGCGGAGCTAGAGGATCCGTCAACATTAATATATGCCCACCAACACTTAGCCAATGACTCTCACGCCCTACCAGATTACATTGAGCAACAAGCTCAAGCCTAGCCTATTTTGAGGACGTGGAGAGGCTGTTGGGGGATAACTGTGTTCATGCTTGCACCCGGAGGTGGAACACACTGTCCCACAACCTAAAAATTAGAGAATGCCACTCCCTAACAAGGATGAGGTAGGCCTTGGCAAGAGTACCCCTCTACAAATAGTCCATGTAGAATCTTCAGGCCAACTGGATTGGCCTCAAGTTCAGTCCTCCCTTGCTTTTGGGGCTGCTGGAGGGAGTGAAAGAAGAGGAGGAACACAGGTAGTGGGAAGAAGTGGAAAGAAAAATAGGATTTCATGACTGTGAAGAAGATATCACCTCAAAGGCTTGGGATGTGAGAGAGGCGGTCAAGGCAACCAAGGATGACGAGCTGGATTAGTTGCTCACAGGATGAGCAACCCATTTAGCAGGGGGGTGATGATGAGCCCTAGAATTGGGTAACTTATTGGGCTCATTTTACCAAACCGTTCTTCGTCAATCCACCATTTTTCATAGTTTATGCATGGTTTTTTAGTATATTTATGTTAGTTGAATGAATGAGGATAGTCACTTGACCAAGAAGGCTAACACGTTGTTAATGCAGATTTTTGGACAAATTTTGGACCAAGGCTAATAAATTATGAGCCAGATGACAGCCAAGCATGAAGGGACAAGGGTGAGGATTCATAGGAAGGGTGTCCCCTGCATTAAATGACCCCTTCCTCGAAATATCCACCCTCAGCTCAGAGTTTAGCAGGCCACCGAAAAGGATTCTCAAGGGCAGCCAAGCAGTCTTCTGTAAAGTGGCTGATCACTGGCAGTTTGAGCAGCTGAGCCCCTTGAGTTAAGGAGGTCTATTGGAGACCCTCGTAGTGTGTAAATAGGAAGGCTTCCAGCCTTCGTAGGTTACTTTTTGAACTGTTGCTTTTTGCAGTATAGTGTTGTTATTTTCTCAGCTCATTTTGTAGCTGTTGCTGTATAACTTTCTTGTGACATGGTTATTTTTGAGTAATGGAAAGTAGCTTTATCTAGCATCAGTTCCGAGTTTTTCTTAGGAGCCTATAGCTCTTGGGGTTGGGCCCAACCGAAGTGCCAAGGCTTCCTTTTTGTACTGATATTTTCTTTTTATGTCTTTGCAAAATAATTTATGTTAAGTAGATTAAAATCTTGCTGGTTACCTAAGTCATTGTTGATCATTAAAAAGGCTTTTCATGTTCAGATTGATTTGATATGTTAGTAATAGGGAAGATCTCCATAACAAGGCTATCAAGCACCTCTGATCTCACCTCTCCCTCAGTGGGACCATGAGCTGGGACCAAGGTGACCTTGCTGCCACCAAAAACAATGTCTTTGCTTCATCATGCAATTATTAGTGTTAGAATCTCATTTGCAGAAGTTGATACCAGTTGTGGTTACAATCTTAAGTTCATGATTGCTTAGTTGCATAGTTATTTCATATGATTTCATTGCAAGTAAACTTCTGCTCATTTTCTTTGTTGTTATCTAGGTAAGATTAGATTAAAGTAGCTAGGTCTTTGATTTTCTGAATCTTTGTTTGTTCAGTTCAAGCGATAACTTAAAGAGCACCTATAATACCTCTCCATCTACCCATACTCCATCAATCCCACCTGCTCCTGCATCTAACTCGGATTCTTGCCTTACGTTTTCCACATTCATTCGCTTTGCCCTAATTCCCATATTTTTGTGCAACATTGCTCCACTCCTCCTTGAACGAATCCAACCATCCTCGCCATTCCTCAGCTCCATCCACCAAGTCTTGGACTTCCTCACACCCTTATCTCACCTCCATACCCACTCCTTCACCTTTCTTCCTCCATCAACCCTCCAAAATCCCCTTTCTGAACATCCTGTAGAAATCATAGAACATCTTGTAGAAATTCCAGAACATCCTATGGAACCCCTGCAGACTTCCTGTAGAAGCTCACGAAAGCGGTTTCTTGATAGTCAAACTCTGTGAAACTCTCTAGAAGGGTTCTAGGGACCCCTTAGGCCCTCTTCAAACCTTCCCAACCTCCTGCAAGCATTTCACCTCGCCAATCCACCTCTACACAGGCAAAAACAGTTAAAGCACATGCATGATAATTCTGACAACTTACTCAAAAATACAAAAAGATGTTTTTTTTCAGATTTTACTGTAGAAGCATCTTAGACATATGCATTTTACCTTCATAGAAGTCAATGGCATCTCTTTCAGTAGCTTTCATCCTCTTTCTTGCATCAGTAGGGCTACCTGGTAAAATTAGGGTTTGCTAGGGTTTGCATTTCCTTTCAGCTTTTCAGTTCCTTTCTGCAAGTAGATTAGCCTCCTTTGAGTTAGCTTTCAAACATCAGTTAAAAATCTTCTTCTAAGACCTCATAGAAGTTGGCTTAAGCTCCTAGCGGACTTGTGCCAGCTGACCAAGTGACAGTCGCGGCAAGAGCTAGTACTAGTGCATACAACCCTGTCCCTTCCAAGTTTGTTACGAACTACCGGGTTGATAAAATTAAAGAAGGGAGTCCCAGGAGTTGCACCATTATTGCTGTAATACTGGGGCCCACCAATTCCAACAACAAAAGAAATGTTTGGTCTGGTAGTTGTTAAGTAGTTGAGACTTCCTACGAACTGTCTATAATTTGTTGCATCCTCAAATTCTTTTCCTTCATTTGATGTGAGCTTTAAGTTTTGTTCCATTGGAGTAGTCAGAGGATTGCATTCAATCATACCAAATCTGTTCAACAGATCTCCAATGTATTTCTTTTGAGAAAGGAATATGGAATTTGGATGTTGAGTTACTTTAATACCAAGATAGTAATGAACATAGCTCAAATCAGTCATTTCAAAACCTTTCTTCAATTCCTTCTTTATGGATGCAATGTAGCTTTCATTGTTCCCTGTTATTAAAATATCATCTACATATACTATAATATATACAACTGTTTTGCCAACTTTCTTGACAAATAGTGTTGCATCATCAAGATCATAATGTTTGAAATTGAGTTTCAAAAGATGCTCCATCAATTTTTCATACCAAGCTCGTGGTGCTTGTTTAAGGCCATACAAGGATTTCACAAGTTTGCATACTTTATCTTCATGTCCTTTCACAACAAAACCTTTAAGCTAGGACATGAGAACATTTTCTTTTAGATTTCCATTCAAGAAAGTGGTTTTTACATCCATTTTATGGACTTTCCAACCATTTTGAGCTGCTAGGGAAAAGAGTGTTCGGATGCTAGCCCATTTTGTTGTGGGGCAAAAAGTCTCCTCATAATCGACCCCTTCCTTCTGTTCATAACCTTTTGCCAAAAGTCTGGCTTTGTGCTTGTCAAGTGAGCCATCAGCTTTATACTTGTTCTTGTAGACCCACTTGTAGCCAATTGATTTGGTTCCCAATGGAGGATCAACCAGCTTCCAAGTGTCATTCTTTATTAGGGCATCATACTCCTTTTGCATTGCTTCTTTCCATTCATCATGAGAAGTAGCTTCTTTGAAGGAATTTCGTTCAAAATCTGTAGACAAATTTAATTCACAATCATAAGAAACATCCATATCAATAGGTGAATCAAAGTCATCTACATTACCTCCATTTTTATGATTTGAATTTCTAGTTCCTATTTTTCCAACCTCATCAGGATGAAAACTTTCAAGTGTCTTTGTCAGCTGCTTTGGGGGACCTTTCTCAGATGGTCCAGGCTACTCTATTGACTAAGTTGGGGATGAATCAAGATTGAGTCTCCCAATTCTATCAATCACATCACTCAATGTATCATCTGTTGTTGGAGATTCATGCAGGGAGAGAGTGCTTCTGAAGAAGATTCCGTAAGATGATCTAGTATAGTGATCTGAAAATCACTCATCAGTGATCTCAGTTAAATAATTAATGAATGAAGGTATTACAGACTCATGTGCTGGTGTGTGTCTATGTTATCTTAGGCAACGAATCAATCAGATTGCAAAATACATAGACACTGGAAAATGGAAAACAATAAGAGAAACACAGTAAGCAAACACAAGAACACAACGAATTAATAAGGAGTTCACCCAATCCTCCTGGGCTACGTCTCCGGTCCAGCTTTCAGTGGTGGCCTTTTCTTATTGTGTCTTTAAAGCAGAGTTTTTTACAATGAAGAGCTCAATTTGAGTCTCCTGAAACAGATGATGCTTAGCAAGGTGGTTCTTGGATTCCCCAAACCACTAGAGTGCACAGACTCTTCCTTACCAAGTCTCGACCTTACTGGTCTTAATGGGATGAGTCCAATTTGGTACTCAATTCCCAACAGATATCCTCATAGGGATTGCTTGAACCTCTCAAGCCTGGTTCTGTCTGGTCGATGATGCCTTAACTCTGCAAGTCAGCTCAACTCTCTATTTTCTACCTCTTCCTTCACTGTCTCCTTCTTCCTTTCACTGTTCCTTTCTCTTATCCTTGTTTTCTCTGTCTGTTCATGGCTTAAAGCCAATTTGTCTCATGACTATTTACTTCCTCTTTTGCTGCTTCAGATCACCCACTTTTGTTCGCTTGGAGTTCCTTGCCTCTACGTCATCACCACTGTGTAACGTCTCATAGGGAAGAGGCCACTTGTCCTCTCATGAATTGCACCAACTCTTTCTCAAAAGATTCAATATTTCAGTTACGCTATGCAATGATTCATCCGCCAAATCAGCATTCCATTCAGACTTCAAACATTATATGATGTAGCTTATTTCTCCCTCTAGATCCAGTCATTCATTGGGTGCAATCTCCACCATTAGATGTAGAGCCCCCAGATCCCACAGTGTTCACTCTTATCGTGCGGTTGACTTGCTCAACCATTAGCCCATGATGAGAGGCAATTTTCTCTCTCATCTGCTGGACACGCATCGTGCAATGTATGGAATCACTCGTTCTCTTGCCAAATCCGCTTACGGCCCAAAATGCATCTAATATTCCATTGGTTTTGGAGCGCGGGACCCACCTTTTGCTTTAGCGCTTTCCCTACGGTTTCTCGGCTTCCCATGCGATCGAGCACTCGAGGCTTTTCCTTCTAGAGGGGTTTTTCCCAGCGATGCACGATTAATCGTGCATAAAAAACAACCTCCGTTTTCCGATCTAGACTTCCTAACTACTAGTTTGCATCCTGCGCGGTCTCCATGGGCCTTGATCAACACGCTTTGACCAAGGTCCTCGTCGTTCCTTGCTGGCTACAAGCTACCACTATCCAGAGGTCCTTCCTGATAGCTCTTTGTTCATAAGTTTTTGAAGTCTGTCCTGGTTTGATATAGTCGTAGCACTTTGATAATTTTCATGGATCCAATAAAAATCATGGCCTTCCCACTGAAAACGCTTTTGGACCACCAAAATTTGGTTTTCAAGGATTGACTAAGTGAGGGTACAATTGTCTCACTTGTCCAATCTCTATCCACTTTACACTGCTCGGCTTTGAACCCTTGAGCCCAACTCTGAGGTACTCAACATCTCCCCTGCACATCCTCCTCACGTTCCTGTCCAGAACTGTGTCTTCCTGCAAATCATTAAGATATTCAAGTAGGAGGTCATCAATAGAAGGCAATTGACTCTACTCTTTGGGATCCTCAATTAGTGAAGGTTCAAACAATCTCAAGCAATATCCATTTATGACTAAGTAGATGTGCATGTAAGCTAGTAGATCAAGGCAAAAAGCATTCTCACCAATCTCCTCAAGTATCTTGAAGGGTCCATACCTGATAAGCTTTAGCTTTTTACCTTCACCTTGCATCCTGTCCTTGCTAATATATAGCCAAAATTGGTCACCAACTTGGAAACTATGCTCCATCCGATGCTTGTCATCCCTTGCCTTGTGTTTGGCTTGGCTCCTTTCCAGCTGTTCCTGTACTGCTTGGTGGATCTCTTGAATTTGTTCAATGAACCTAGTTGCCCTATCCATATCACTGCGTCCCTCAACTGTGGTGTCTTTACTAAAGACAAAATCCAAAGGAGACCTTGGTGTGAAACCAAAACAAGTCTCGAAAGGAGACCTCTGTGTAGAAGAATGTTTTGCTCTGTTCTAAGCATGTTGCACATAACATAAATGTTCATCCCAAAGCTTAGGATGTTTGCTACAATATCCTCTGAGTAGCTGGATCACTGTCCTGTTGACTACTTCTGTCTGGCCATCAGTTTGTGGATGAAAAGTTGTGCTTTTCTTCAGTTTGGTGTCCATCAGTTCCCACAAACTTGACCAAAACTTCCCCACAAATTGGGTATCTCGATTAGATACAATGGAAGTGGGTAATCCAAAATGAACCCTTACATGTTGAAACAATAGTTTTGTAGTTTGTTCAGCTATAATCTGTTTATTACATGGTATAAAAATATAGATTTTTTTGAACCTATCCACAACAACATACAGATAATCATGACCTTTCCTAGATTTAGGTAGTCCTCCAATAAAATCCATGGAAACACTTTCCTAAGGGTGAGAAGGAACTGGTAATGGAGTGTACAAGCCTAGTTTTCTATTGATGGGCTCGCTTTTAGCACGCATAGTACACCCTCTTACATATCTAGTAACTATTTCATTCATTTTTGGCCAATAAAAAAATCTTTGCAGCTCTGCAACTATTTTACTTACCCCAAAGTGACCTGATATTAGAGAAGTGTGTGCTTCTCGAATTATCTTTACTCTTTCTGTTTGTGGAATGCATAACTTCCCACAATGATATAAGAGTTGGTCCTTTATATGATAATTCAATCCTTCTATTCGTTTGCCTTGACATAAAGTTGCATATACATATTTAAAGTCTATATCTTGAGCATATTGTTCAATGTAGCTCTCATGTAACAAAGAATTATACTTAAGTATAGTAGATGCATTTATAATGGGTCTAGATAACATATCTGCAACTTTATTGTGTATGCCCTTCTTATATCTGATGACTAAATGAAAATATTGTAGAAAACCCATCCACCTATAGTTTCTTGCTGCAACTTAGTTTGGGAGTGTAGATATTGAAGTCATTGATGATCAGTATGTATTACTGTCTCTTTGCCCATTAAGTAATGTTTCCACTTTTTCACACTCTGTCCTAATGCATACAATTCTTTATCATATGTAGGATAGATAACTGTTGTAGAATTAAATGTCTCGGAATGATAACATATGGTTTTACCATGCCGTGTCAACACTGCTCCCATGGCATAGTCACTGGCATCCGTTTGGATCTCAGATGGTCTTTGAAGATCAGGCAGTGCTAGTACAGGGGTTGTACTAATATTTTCTTTCAAGGTGTCGAAGGCTTTCTACTAGTTGCCTCCCCACTGAAACACCTTGTTCAATCCTGTTAAAGCATGTAAGGGAGCTGCAATTAAGGAAAAGTTAGAAATGAACTTTCTCCAATATTGTGCTGCTCCTAAGAAGCTTCTAACTTCTGTAGTAGATTTGGGTTTAGGCCAGTTCACAGTGACTGCCACCTTCGCGAGATCTATCTTCAATTCACCACCCCTACTATACGACCCAAATAATTCAGAGACATTTTTCCAAATTCACATTTTGAGAGTTTAACATAAAGTTTTTCTCTTTTCAAAAGATCTAGTGTCTGCTTAAAATGCTTAAAATATTCTTCCCACATTTTGATAAATATCAGAATGTCATCCAAATACACAATAACAAAATAATCAAGAAAAGGTATGAGTACATCATTCATTAATCTCATTGAAATAGCAGGAGCATTAGTTAAGCCAAAAGGCATAACCAACCACTCATACAATCCCTACTTTGTTTTGAAAGCAGTCTTCCATGCATCTTGTTCTGCGACTTTGACCTGATGGTATCCACTATGAAAGTCTCGCTTGGAAAAATAAACAACTTCTTTCAATTGATCTAAAAGATCATCTATGCAAGGAAGGGGATAACGATTTTTTATTGTTATCTTATTTAGTGCTCAGTAATCAATGCGCATTCTCCAAGAACCATCTTTCTTTCTCACCAAAAAGATTGGTCACCCACATGGTGATATGCTAGGTCTGATGACCCCCTTCTCAAGCAACTCCTGCACTTGCTTCTTGATTTCTGCATTCTCTAAAGCAGACAACCTGTACATTCCAATGTTAGGCAATGGAGCATATTGCTACAAAATAATATCATGCAATATTTCCTTTTTGGGTGGCAGACCTTTATGTTCTTGAAACAAGATATCGTACTTTGAAACAACATTTTCTAAATCAGCTTGATGTTTAGCCTTAGAGCCCTCAAATACATTGGTTTTATCAGGTTTCTTTTCCTTTACAACCATTAGTAAAAATTGTTTGCATGAATTTATCATTCTTTTCATCTGCCCTGAGTTTATGAGAGTATAATTATTCTTGATCTTATGAGCTCTTACAAAGTATTCGATTCCATCTTTAACAAGTAGATACTTGTTCTCAGCTCTATAGAAAATAGCCTTTTTATCATACAAGTAAGGAATTCCTAAAACAATTCAACATATATCCAAAGGAATTATATCTAACTCAACCTCATCTACAAATGCTGACCCAAAAGAAAACTTGAGTTTGCACTGTCTAGTCACTTGTAGTTGTGCTTTATCATTCAACCATCCTAATGGGTATGGTTTCTTGTGAGGTGTAGTTGCTAATCCCAATTTCTTTACAATTGCTTCAGAAATCAAATTTAATTGTGAGCCACTATCAAACAAAGTATCAATCTTTTGATGTTTGGAAATAACTCGAATAGGAAAAAGCTCATGTCTTTTTCTCTCATGTTCTTCATCAATAATAGTTTGAGCAGAATTACTAGTAAATGCTTCAAAATTCTTACCTTTTATACTTATGGCTGCAATGATTGTTTCATCTCCCGAGTCTGACCCCAAATCTTTCTGAATAGCTGTAGCAGTCTTCTTCTTCTTGCCCTCGGACTTCTTAGGTCTCAGCTCTGGATGTAGAATCCAACAGTGCTCATCATCATGCCCCTCCTTTTTATAGTGAGTGCATGAAGCTTTTCCTTTCTGTGCAGTGTTAGCCTTCCTTGCTTTCCACTTCTGCTTTCTTTTCTCCTTGCTCTTTCTTGCAGTGGGTTCGGATGGTCCCCCAACTTCTGGATTTCCATTCTTCCCTCTAGCTTCTAGATGAGTAGCTTGTACAGATAACTCATCTATACTAGTGGGATCAAACATGAGGATGGTATGCCTCATGTAGCTATGTAGACCAACAATGTACTTCAAACAAGTCTCTGGCGAGTCTAATGAGATACCCAACATCAATGCTCTCTTTATGAACTCTTGAGTATACCCTTGCACACTTTGCCCTTTCAACCGCCGAAGAGTTTTCCAACTCATCATGGCTTGTTGCATGTAGGCCAATGGATAGAACTGATTTTTGATTGCAAAAACAAATTCACTCCAGACAAAGATGGTCTTACCATGTTTCTTTATGTCAGCTTGGGTTCTGCCTTCCCACCAAACCAAGGCAGTGCCTCCTAGGCGTAGGCTTGGCAGCTGAATTTTACTCTTGTCTGAGTTGATGTTTTGCACTCTGCAATACACATCAATTCATCTAATCCAATTGTCCAACTTTTCAGAATTGAGCTCTCCATCATATATAGGCAAATCAAATTTAACATCTAGCTTAATCAAAGATGCTTTCTTATTATGCACAAGGCTATTAGGAGGTGTGAGAAAGCTTTCCTCTTTCCCTTTTCCTTTTGAGTGGTCATGGGAATGAGACTCAACTTCTTCTTTATCTTGTTTAGAACATGATGAATCTTCATCCTTGTGCTTTCTAAAGTCCCTATACATTTCTTCTACCATAGACTTTATAGCTAGGAAACTCTATATGAATTGAGGGTCTGGCCCCATAGAACCTTCCTCTGACATTGTCTTCCGAGGATAGACTCTCCTAATTTCAGGATTAGTTTCGACCAACTCTCCTTCTCCTAATTTGAGCTTTGATCTCGTGAGCATTCAACAACTAAACCAACACAAGATTGTCTAACCTTACAGCCTAGAGCTTTGATACCACTTGATCTAATATTCACCCTATGAGTGACATCAGCTAAAGATTTATTGTTTAAAGGTATTACAGACTCATGTGCTGGTGTGTGTTCGATGTTATTGAAGCAACGAATCGATCAGATTGCCAATCCATAAACAATAAAATAGAAATAGAGCAGAGAAATACAGTAAGCAAACACAAAAACAAAAGAATTTTACTAAAGAGTTCACCCTATTCTCTAGGGCTACATCTCCGGTCCAACTTTCAGTGGTGGCCTTATTTTATTGTGCCTTTAAGTAGAGAATTACAATATAGGGACTCAACGTGATCTCCCTTGAAGTAGATTTTGCTTGGCAGGGTGGTTCTTGGATTCCCCAAGCCACTGGAGTACACAACTCTTCTTCTTCCTACCAGCTCTGTGACCTTCTGGTCTACAGTGGAGAGCCCAATATGGTGCTAAGCCCAGACATATCCTCTATGGGATGGCTCAAATCTCTCAAGCCTCTGGTGCTTGACGCTGCCTCTGCTTAGCTCAGCCCTCTATCCTCCTTCTGCTTTTGCTTCACCGTCCTTGTTCCTCTATGTATTCCGTCCTCCTCTCGGGATTCTGGTCTTTCTTCGTCTTCCAAACTATTCTCCGACTTGACTTGTGTATTTTTCTATTGTTCATGGCTTTGAAGCCATTTGAACTCATGTCTGTTCAGTTCCTCTTTCGCCTCTGTCGATTCACCTTTTGCAGCTATGCTTGGAGTTCCCTGCTCGGTGTCAGCATGAACGCTCAGGAAGTGGCCACCTGTCCTCCTCTAAATGGAGCCAACCTGCTTCGTCGGTTCGTTTCTTTAGTTATGTCGTGGATGAAGTTGTTCCTCCACCGTGGCAGTTAAACGGATTCCAAATATTTACAAATCATGGTGTATTCCTTCATCGATTCCGCTTCTTCCATTAGGCTTGATGTTATGCTCTTAACTTGCAAATGATACCCAAATACAGAATATGCGAAGAAAAGAGACCGAGAACACAGAATATGCGAAGAAAAGATACCCAAAACACAGAATGGCAATGATTTTATTATTCAGAGAGTAATGTTCACTTGCCTCTTCGAGGGGGAAACCTCCAATAGAGCAGAGCTCGATTACAAAAATAAGACACGATGCTCCTCGCAGGGAGTTTCTATCCTTTATATATGACTCCTACGAGTAATACCACGGGTCAATACCGCTTATTACTAATACCATCTATCTAATACTACGGCCTATTTGCAACTAACTATGGTTCCTTTTTAATTGCAGATTAACCACTTACAATTATTAATATGGGCTTTATTGACTCTTGATTATGACGTGGTCCCATTACATAGATAAGGGGGTTAGGGTGGGACCCTAACATGCCCACCCCCTTAAGACTAGCCTTGTCCTCAAGGCTGAAGCTGCGGAAACTTCTGGAGAATAGTGGCTGGCTCCCAAGTTGCATCTTCTGGAGAGGTGTCTTTCCATTTTACTAGGACTTCCTTAATCATGCGGCCGCGCAGTTGCTTGAATCGTGAGTCGAGGACCTGTTCCGGTTGAAGCCAGATGGATCCTTCTTCGTCCAATTCCGGTAGACTAGTCTGAATTCTGCAATTGTTCCCAATCACTTTCTTGAGGCATGAGACATGAAAAACTGGATGGATTTTTGCAGTAGGTGGCAAAGCCAACTTGTAGGACACTTCTCCAATGCGTTGAAGTACTTGATATGGTCCGTAGAATTTGGGAGAGATTTTCTGACATCCCTTTTCTTTGAGTGATGTTTTCTTATATGGTTGGAGCCGTAAAAAGACCTGATCCCCTTCTTGAAATTGGCGCTCTGAGCGATGCTGGTCTACTTGTTGCTTCATGCGGTTCTGAGCTTGATGAAGATTTTCTCGAAGATGATCGAGCATAGTTGCGCGGTGTTGTAGGAGTTGATCCACTGCTTGGACTTTTGAGCAGCCCTTGAGATATGAAGTAGGTGAAGATGGGAGTTGACCATATACTTCTTCATAGGGAGTCATTTGGTGGTGGCATGATAGTTGGTGTTATACCACCATTCTGCCAAAGGTAGCCCCTGTACCCAAAGGTGTTGTTTTTCTGAAGTAAAACACCTAAGGTAGGTTTCTAGACATTTGTTGACTGCTTCAGTTTGGCCATCTGTTTGCGAATGGTAGGAAGTACTGAGTTTTAGTTGAGTGCCTTGTATTCTGAAGAGTTCCTGCCAAAAATTGCTGGTGAAGATCGAGTCGCGGTCAGACACAATAGAAATGGGCATTCCATGCAATTTGAATATCTGATCCATGAAATTTTGAGAAACCAAGGTGGGTGTAAACGGGTGGGGGAGAGCACAGAAATGAGCATACTTCGACAATCGGTCCACAACCACCATGATGACTGACTTGTTCCCTGACTTTGGAAGACCTGTAATGAAATCCATAGAAACTTCTGTCCAAATTGAAGCCGGAATGGGCAATGGTTGTAATGTGCCTAGTGTGTTGACTGTTTCCCCTTAGTGGCGTTGACAGACCTCGCATTCGGTTACGAAGGTAAGGATGTCCTTTTTCATGCCTGTCCAGAAAAATGATCTTCTGCTGCGAGCATACGTCTTCTGAAAGGCCGAATGTCCTGCAATGGGAGATGAGTGCATCTCTGCCAAAATGCGACTTTTGAAGGTGGATGTTGGTGATATTACGACTCTGTCCTTGTAGCGAAGAATATCATCCTGCCACGAGTAGCCCTTGGTGGAATTTGGATCTGCCTGTAATTGAGAAATGAGTTAGGAGAGCTCGGGGTGTGAAAACCATTCTCTGTGAGCTTCTTCAATCCATTCTGGAATGGGGAGGGAAATAGCTACCAGGGTACTTTCCTCCTCAAATTGGCGAGATAATGCATCTGCTACGCTATTGTCTTTCCCTTTCTTGTAAATGATCTCATAATCATATCCCAGCATTTTGGCTAGCCATTTATTTTGTTGTGGGGAGGATAGGCATTGCTCCAAAAAATATTTAAGACTGTGATGATCTGTGCGGATTTGGAAATGTTGCCCCAATAAATAAGGTCGCCAGGTGTCGACTGCATGTAAGATGGCCATCATTTCCTTCTCGTATGTAGATTGGCCCTGATTCTTCCCACTGAGTTGCTGGCTTGTGAAGGCCAACAGTCGCCCTTCCTGCATTAAAACTGCGCCAATACCTGTCCCCGAAGCATCACATTCAATGACGAAAGATTTGGTGAAGTCAGGTAGTGCTAAAACTGGAGTGGAACACATGGCATTTTTTAGAGCTGTAAAGGCCTGTTGTGCTTCCTCATTCCAGAAGAAAGAATTTTTCTTTAGGAGTTGGGTGAGGGGCTTCGCTATGCGACCATAGTTGCGGACAAATTTACGATAATAGCCTGTGAGACCCAAAAATCCTCGCAAGCTCTTCAAGGTCTTAGGTTGAGGCCATTCCTGCATTGCCTGGATCTTTTTGGTACACCATATAACAAGTGGATCTTTACAAAATTGATAACAAGTGGTATCAGAGCACTTTCTTGCACAAAAAAGTGGAGAATTTTTTTTACTTTTTGCAGGATTTCGGGGGCGTCAAGTTTATAGATCAGATCTGTATGTTTTGGTGTAAGATATACAAAATCTAATTGCAGATCTGGATTCTATGTGAAAAAAAACCCGATTTCAAAAAAAAAAATCGGCTGAATTGGAGTCTGGATGAAGGAGATATTGTTGATCTAAAAGTCAGTGGGGTTGCAGACAATTTTTCAAGGCAGTGAGTTTGCAGCGCAGATCTGGACATCCTGGTGCAAGATCTGCAAGATCTAATTGTAGATCTAGAATCTTTGTGAAAAAACACCTAATTTCAAAAACAAAATCAGTCGAATAGTTAAGATGACTCTTTATTGAGTCAAATAGAAATTATATGGTAATGGAAATTAATTTGGGAAAAGGATATGGGATTATATGCATGTAGTTTTCTCCATCAGATACCCCTTTCATACCCCTCTCTTTCCCCTACAACTCACTTATGTAAAACAAATAATAGTGTATTTGATTTTATGATTTTCAATATACAATATTTACCTATTACATTAATTACTTTTATTATTTTAAATATGCAATATCTACTTTTTACATCACATTAGTTATCGTAAACTATTTATTGAGGTGAGAGGTTCTCTAGAACCCAGTGTAGGGTAGATTAGTAGGTGTAATGTAAGTACCTAAACAAATTTAAATGTCCACTCAACTAAAAAATAATAAAAAGTTGAAAGTGATATCAATGTGAACATTTAAATGTTGGCTTAACTAATACTAAAAAATTAAAAGTAATAAATAAAAGTTAAAATTAATAAATAAAATGTTAAAGTAATATAAATCCCAATATCGAAATGAGTGTAAACATTTAAATGTTGTCTTAATTAATAATAATATACTAAATTAATAAAAATAATAAAATTCATTTTTTTTTGTTATTAACTTGTTAATAGGTTTTGTTACAATATCTTGGCTTATCAATAACACATGCCCAAGAACAATAACTTATTTCAAAATAAAAATATTTTATAATAACATGGTAGGATTCTTAACCATGGATTTTCACCCTCACTTTAGCATGGATAATATTAACTTGCAAATATGATTTGTTACAATAACATGGGCCAATACTACGCACTACCAATAACACATGCCCAAAAAGCATAACTTATTCTATAATCAAAATATTTATTACAAGATTCTTAATCATGGATATTCACCCCGACATTGTCATTCATATCATGAACTTGTGAATAGGATTTGTTAGAATACCATGGCTTATGAACACCACATGTGCAAAAACCATAACTTATTTGATCTGAGTTGACTAAACTCCTGGATTTAACCAAGATCTTTTACATTCGTGATGTGATTAGAATTGCATTTAAAATAACATAAAGGAACATAAATGCATGTTGTAAAGAAGAAGGAACATGACAAGAATCAGTAGCATAAAACACAAGACGTTGATAATGAAGTTCGTCCAGGAGGGACTACGTCTTTAGGCCCCGGTGTCAAGATGGTGTAGGCCACTGCATTAAGTGATGTCAACAATGATGATGTACATAGGTGGTGACGTCGCTATAATACAAGGAAAATTCCCTCACACAGGAGAGGTTCCACGAGATGTTCCGCTACAGGAACTCTCACGCACAAAAAGATTCCTATCAATATGACATAAACTCATGCATGATGATAATGATCACCCGCCAACATGGCATCAAAGGGATCTCAACGCAAACATACATGGCGACACATGAGTATCCCATCAACACGATGACAAAGGGATCTAAAATAAAACATGACGAATCATGACAACAAGTGCATCCCACAGACGATTCCACATCACATCAAGCAAGAAGCATAAAACAAGGAAGAAAACAAGATCCCACATCAAACATCAAACATGGATCTATGCAGTACAATGCATCTCATAGCAAAAGAAGTACATGAATGCACTGCATATACCTCACATCCTCGGGGCATCTGAAAAAAGGATGTTAGACTGTTGTGGTTGGCCGTACCATCAATCTCACAGCGTCGAATCTCATGGAAATCATTGCTCACACTTTAAACGCTGACACATGCACTCCACTTTGAAAAGTGGCTCAACAATGAAATGATCAAATGGAGAATCTGAACACCCCATCAGATTTGTGGCATCGAATAGGGTAAAATCAACTGTCAAATTTATGAATTTTGAGAAAGTGGAAATCTGGGGCTACATGAATCTTTTAGATTACCCCTAGATTCCTCAAATATTCCCTCCTCTGATTCATCTAAAGATCTGCTTCTTAGATCATAATTCTATTTGGGCCATCACGTTCCTTGCGAAATTCTGAGAAAATTGACTGTAAACTTGGTTATCTTCTGACAAAAAGAATTTTTACCTCCTCGGAAAATCTTAGGGCATCAAAGAATATTTTGCCTCGAAATAACTGCAAATCATGGTTCCACCCCGGCTCTGCAATTCACGGTTCCATTATACAAAACTTTGTTCTTGGCCTCTGTCCTACTCTCCATCTCCCGTTCCACCTCCACTTTTTACCGTGCAAATGAGTGCGGAAGGTTAAATATACGTTTGAGTGCAAATGTTTCCAAGGAGGTGCCAATGGCACATTGGTGAAGGCAAAGCCATTGATGGTAGGTGGTCGGGGATCAAATCTCAGCGCCTTCAAAAATACACATTACACATTTTGATTTTAAACACACGACTTGTTTCTTAACCGTGATATTACCATGCAAGTTGGCGTGTTAAGAGTTTGGCATACCGTGATATTATTGTTTGACCGTTGGCATATAAAACATGTGGGTCATATTATATGGTGTTATAACCATAACCCTCCCTTTTTACATATTCGTTGAAATATATTCAACCACCATTATTTTTTCACATAATTCGTTGTTTGAAATTTGTTTAATATAACCATATGCGGTTATCTTTTTTAAATTATTTTTATATGAATTTGCTAACCATATTTATAACTATATTTTAATATATAGGCTTTTGGTTTTAAATTATTTTTGTTTTTATATGGAATTTTTGATGTATATATTTTTTGTTTTTTATTTAGGGTTAGGAAACAAATACTAGCACACCATGTGTCGATGGTTTAGTGGTTATTCAGTCACCACATAAACTTAGTGAGTCCCACCCACTCACTGGGATGCCATGTGGCACACTGTGGGCCCTATTTTTTTTTCCCTTGTCATGGCAAACTTTGAAGAGCTTTATATTTTTCATACGAGCTCGGTTTGATGAACCATTCACGCCATTCCAATCAGGGGAATAAGATCTACACTCTCGTCCTAGTTTGACAATATGTTGATCATTTTGGTTTTTGACCCTTTTTAAGTCTTCTTGGACTTTTGCATGTGCCTGGAGACACCTAGATCAATCCTCCACACTAAGGAGCTTTTGGTCCTCCAAAATCATGAAAAATAATCTGCAACTTCTTTGTACCCTATTTGCACTTACAAGTATCTAATATGTCACCCTTCCTTCTATTTCGCCTTTCTCCTTCGGAGCCATAAATGATGAGCCAACACCTACAACCTCTGCAAACCTGTAGTACATTGTTTTGCAAATTACATGCTATGACCAACTAATGCCCCAAGCATTCCATACATGCCATTATTTTATAACACATACTCGGTGGTCAAGTTTACATCATGATGGAAACAATACCCAAGCTACCAAAACAAAGCCAACATATCATTGTTGCTTCAACAAGTGATGGAAACAAATCATCACTGCAACACTTGATTTACAAAAATAAGGCCAAACACTATTGTTTCTTTAACAAGTGATGGAAAACACATCATCACTTTTACATCTTAAAATGAAACAAATGATTTACAAAATCACAACCATGATAAGCTAACATTTTTAGAAACCATTTTTCACTTATCAAGGTGAATGGGTCACCTCCTTGTGGCGCATTCATTGTTCTAACAATCGTTTCATCTGGTCCATGCACCAACGCTTTGTCTTTAAGGTGCTACTCTAGATGGAGCCTTCAACATGTGGCTCTTAGATGGCCACCTCTGTCGCAATGACTGCAATAGGCCTTCTTCCTCCAGATCTGCTTAACGTGTTTCCTTACCTGCTTTTGACAGGGTCTTTCATGCCTCCTCCTTTTGAGTGTTGCTATTCTTTTCCAACACTTAGAAAATGTATGGTTATGTAATCCACAAAAAGTACATGTGTTTTGATGCCATGTTTTACGTTCATTATTAACAACATGATTATAATTGAAATGAACATTCGAATATCGAAATTGGTTATACCTTTCCTTGCTGTCTCTGGTGTCATTATGGTGATGAGAGCTTGTCTCAGCTCTTTCCCTACAATGGGCACTGCCATGGTATGATGGAGATATGTTCCCATCATTCTCTTTCCTTCATGATTTCGATGATGTCTCTGAAGAATCTGACACCTTCGAGCATTATCCTTCGGTGTATTCCAAGCCTACAAATCGAGGTCTTTACACAACCTCCAATGTTTGTGTAATGCTTTGGTTATTAACACCAAGTTCTTCTCCTTCCTTATACCTCATCCTGGTAAGGAGCCTCATGTTTGTCCCTATAATTGGGATCTTCAAATCTCCAACAGAAATAATACTATGTGAAGATGAAACTGAAAGAACTGACATTCCCCAACTTCCTTTCAGACATATCCAAATCCTGTTCAATAGGGTAATTCCACTACTTTGATGGGGTTGATAATTCCTTGGCCATTAATGCCCAAGCCTTTTTCTTCATACCCCATTCTCTTCAATAGTTTGCAGCCAATTCCTATGGTATGATTTTCAAAAACAATGAAATCATCATCAGAAAACATACATGAATTCAAAGAACTAGTTTTTACCTCACATGGGTCACACTACAACTTTGCCAAGGCCTCATCCTTAGCTTGTATTTATTGTAGCAAACTCTATTTTTCATCTTTTTCTTCATGTAAAAGCATCTTTAATCCAGCAGTCTCTGTTCGAAGATTTTGTTCGTTGTGCTTTAGTTCTTCCAAGGCCTCTTCCATGGCTTGCAACTGAAGTTGCAATCACTCCTTTTCCTCTGTTTCTTTTTGTAGAGCTTCATACATTATTTCCACCCTTTGGGAAATTTTGAGCATGGTCTCGTACATTTCTTTTTCATCTTTTTTCGCTACACGTTCCATTGTTCACGCTTGCAATTAACATCTACGCAAAGAATGCTCCAATGCCAAACTTGATCCGAGTTGACTCAACTCCTGGATTTAACTAGGATCTTTTACCGTCGTGGTGTGATTAGAATTGCATTTAAAATAGCATAAAGGAACATAAATGCATATTGTAATGAAGAAGGAACATGACAAGAATCGGCAGCATAAAACACAAGATGTTGATAACAGAGTTCATCTAAGAGGGACTACGTCTCCCGCCCTGGTGTCAAGATGGTGTAGACTGTTGCATTAAGTGCTGTCAACAGTGATGATGTACATAGGTGGTGATGTCACTATCAGACAAGGAAAATGCCCTCACGCAAGAGTGGCTCCACAAGATGTTCCGCTACAGGAACTCTCGCGCACAAAAAGACTCCTATCAGTATGATGGAAACTCTTGCATGATGATAATGAGCATCCCGCCAACATGGCATCAAAGGGATCTCAATACAAACATACATGGCAACACATGAGTATCCCGTCAACACGATGACAAAAGGATCTCAAACAAAAGATGATGAATCATGACAACAAGTACATCCCACAGATGATTCCACGTCACATCAAGCAAGAATCATGAAACAAGGAAGAAAACAAGATCCCACATCAAACATCAAACAGGAATCTATGCAGCACAATGCGTCTTATAGCAAAACAAGTACATGAACACAATGCATATACCTCACATCTTGGGGCCATTTGAAGAAAAGGATGTCAAACTGCTGAAGTTGGTTGTACCATCAATCTCGCAGCGTCGGATCTCATGGAAATGACTGCTCGCACATTGAATGCTGACACCTACACACCACTTTGAAAAGTGGCCAAACAATGAAATGATCAAATGGAAAATATGAATGCACCATCATATTTGTGGGGTTGAATAGGGTAAAATCGACTGTCAAATTTCTGAATTCTGAGAAAGTGGAAATTTGGGGCTATAGGGATCTTCTAGATTCCCCTAGATTCTTCAAAGATTCCCTCCTCTGGGTCATCTAAAAATCTGCTGCTCAGATCAAAATTCTGTTTGCACCATCAGGTTCCTTGCTAAATTCTGAGGGAATTGATTGTAAACTTGGTTATCTTTTGAAAGAAAAAAAAGAATTTTTACCTCCCCAGAAAATTTTTAGGGATAAAAAAATATTCTACCTCAAAATACGTGCAAATCATGGTTCCACCCCAGCTCTGCAAATCATGATTCCGTTGTATGGAACTCCGTTCTTGGCCTCCGTCCTACTCTTTGTTCCCTGTTCCACCTCTGTTTTTTCCCATGCAAATGGGTGAAGAAGGTTAAATATATGTTTGAGCACAAATATGTCCAAAGAGGCATCAATGGCACATTGGTTAAGGCATAGGGACCAATTGTGGGAATTTGGTGGATCAAATCCCAACACCTCCAAAATTACACATTACGCGCTAATTTTAAACACATGGCTTCTTTGTTAACCAATTGTGGGAGTTTGGTGGATCAAATCCCAACACCTCCAAAATTAGACATTACGCGTTTTAATTTTAAACACATGGCTTCTTTGTTAACCGTTATATTACCATGCGAGTTGGCGCGTTAATAGTTTGGCATTACCGTGATATTATTGTGTGACTGTTGGCATATAAAACACGTGGGTCATATTATATGGTGTTATAACCATAACCCTTTCTTTTTACATATTCGTTGAAATATATTCAACCACCATTATTTTTCACATCATTCGTTGGTTTGAAATTTGTTTAATATAACAATATATGGTTATTTCTCTAAAATTGTTTTTATATGATAGCTATATTTTAATATATAGTTTTTTTTTTTGGTGTTTTAAATGATTTGTATTTTTATATGGAATTTTTAATATATATTTTTTTGTCTTTTATGTAGGGTTAGGAGACCAATGCTAGTGCGCTATGTGTCAATGGTTTAGTGGTTATTCAATCGCCACATAAACTTAGTGGGTCTCACTTGCTGACTACGATACCATGTGGCACATTATGGGCCGCGTTTTTTTCTTTTGTCATATCAAACTTTGAAGAGCTCTATCTTTCGCATATGAGCTCGGTTTAACGAATCATTTATACCGTTAAGATCAGGATGACGAAATCTACACTTTGGTCTTGGTTTGACAACATTCCTATCATTTTAATTTTTGACCATTTTTGAATCCTCTTAAACTTCTACATGTGTCTGGAGCCACTTGGATCATTATTTCACAACCAAAATATTTTATAACAACATGACAATATTCTATTCTTAAAAGTGAGAATACTTTTATATATAAAGATGTGCAATATATATAATATAAATAATAGTACTAAGAATGATCATATATCCATCTTAACTAAGGATCCAAGAGATGAGAGCAAACAAAGTAAAAAATAGTGGCAAGATAGTGCATCATTCTTTTAAGTTTTTCATTATTGTATTTTATTTGACATGATTCATCCAAAATATAGGTCTAATAGTTGACAAGCATTTAAGTCTTTTTAGTTTAAATACTTTCTTAACACAATACAATGGGATCAAATTTAAGAGAGAGGGGGTGTCAGATAGTGAAGGAGGAAGGGGGAGGAAGGAGAGAGTGATGGTGGGAGAGAGAGAGAGAGGGAAGAGAGAGAGGAGCGAGGGAGAGAGAGATAGGGAGAAAAGGACAAAGACATAGGGAGATGGAGGTTGTGACAAGGGAGATATGGAAAGACAGTGAGGGAGAGAGTTGTGGAGAGAAGAGAGTGAAGAGAAGAGGAGAGATATAGGGAGAGAAGGGGAATAGAGAGAGAGGGAGACATAGAGAAGGAAGGGAGAGAGAGAAGGAGAGTGGGAGTGAGATAGTGACAGAGTTGGAGGGAAGATAGAGACAAAGAAGGGTAATGGAGGCAAAGGGAGGTGGTTTAGGAAGGGAGATAGAGAACTGAAGAGAGAGAAGGAAAGAGGGAGAGGGAGAGAGTGAGGACACGAGAGAGAAATAAAGAGAGCATGGGAGAGAGATGGAGTTCGAGTGGAAGAGAGATGGAGTTGGAGTGGGAGAGAGAGGGAGGGAAGCAAAAAGACATAGAGGGAGAAAGGTGGAGAGAGAGAGGGAGTGACAAGGGAGAGATAGAGAGAGAGTGAGGGAGAGAGGAGAGTGGGAGGGAAGAGAGGGAGAAGGAGAGAGAGAGAAGGAGAGGAAAAGGGAGGGAGAGAGATATGGATAGATATGGAGAGAGAACGTATATGTGTCGTGGGTGAGTTAGAGATAGGTAATAATAAAGAGACATATAGATACAAATATAGATATTATTAGTATTATATAACTGGCTTACATCCATCTTATCAAGTGTGAGGGATCAAATCTCTAGAGGTGCAAATGTTTTCTCCAGTTTTAAAAAAAAATTTGCACCTCCAAAGATTTAATACCTCAGGGCACTTGATAGATCGAGAGTTAAGATACATCTAAGCTATTAATATATACAATTTATGCATTAATAATTAGTAGAGAAAAACTCCGATGTTTCAAAATCAATAGATTTAAGCAAAGCAACATTGCTTGCTTGGTTAGCATATCTCTTTATACATAGCAATTTGTATAACGACAACCATTAACGATCTTTTTGAATAAGAAACAACATTGCTTTGCTAGAATATAATGTAAGCTAACCGCATCAACATATTTTCACGGAAGTCCATTGATAGATTTCGAGAACTATGGTGTTGTTTGTTGTTTCAACAACTTAAAAGAAACGCAGGGAAAATCAGCGCGAGGATCCATTGAAATGCGTGACATTTGCCTAAACTTTCTAAACATTAGTTTTTGGTAATCTTAGGTGGACAGTTGGCTCCAACGCCACTCCTGCAGTAAGCCTTGACTCACTCTCAGGCTTGATTTTCTCTCATATCTTATCACGTAATCTCATCATTCACCTAAATAACATGGGTTTATTTGTGATCAAAGATTTCGAAAATATGACCCTATCAACTCCTTTCTATACTCATTGGAAAGAGCATCTATAGTGAGAACTTTCAGAGTTGTTGTTTCCAGAATGGCAGAATAACATAACCAATCTAAAACTGTGTGGGATAGTCCTCCTTCCAAAAGTAGATAGGTTGATCTGGTTTGGTGGCTCACAGTAGGGGAGGGTTATTTTCATGGAAAATTTTAGGGGCTAATGTTCGCCCAGTGGGCTAATTTTCGACAAAAATGATTTGCCAATTTCCAATTTTTATAAAAGACGATTCACCCAAATTTTAGAATATAAAATTATCTTACTTTAAACATCACGAACATTATATAGAGACTATATATAAAAGCATTATAAACTGAATAATTTTACAAATATATCAATAAAAATTTTATAGTTTGCATATTAGAGATAAGTGAAATTCGCCAATGTTTTTAAACTTCAAGAAAATTTTCCATCCTTAAAATTTTCCTTGGTTATTTTCAATGAAGCATACAATATAATATTCAGGCCCATGAGACAAATGCCAGTTTAGCCTTGGTTGGTGAGGGTTTGGAAATGGAATTTTCTCCTAAAATTGAAATGCTTCTCTTTTCCTGTTGCCCACAACTGCATTCTCACATGGGAAATTTTATGCAAGAAGGGTTTATAGGGTCTCGGTAGATGTAATCACTGCCTCTCATCTAGAGAGGATACATTTCATCTCCTCATTCTCTGTCCCTTTTCCTCTTATGTTTGGAATGGGGTCGTCCACATGATGAGATACCCTGCTGCCTGGGAAGGTGTAGACATTATCACTTGTCTTGGTCGGTTTTCTTTGGAACACAAATTGCATCGTTCATTGGCCTTCTTCATCATCTGCGACATCTGGAAGTCTATAAATGCCTTCATCTTCAACCATGTTCCACTGAACATTTGGAGAACATGTTGTGCTATCCTCTCATATTACTTTGAATTTTTGGTTTCCTTGCCCTCCATTGACTCTCTTCGCTTCCCTCCTAGAGACCTTTATTCCTCTTATCCTATAGGCTTTTTCAATGGTGCATCCTCTTTTAACTCTTGTGGATGTGTGATGGTCATTCATATCAAACCTGGCTTCTTTTATATGTTTTATTGGCACTGTGGCTTGGGATCTAATACTTGAGTTGAACTTCTAGCACTTTGGATGGTCCTCCATTGTGCCCATTGACTTGACATTCGGTCTCTCTCTGTCTTTGGTGACTCTAAACCTATTATTGACTCGGCTAACCACAAGGATTCTATAAATTCTCGTGTTCTCGAGACTTGGAAATTTAGAATAAGAGATCTTACAGTGGTTTTTATTCATCTTCCTATTTTGCACATCTAGCAATCTCAAAACAGTGAAGCAAATCGATTATCAAAATTGGGTTGTTGCTCTGTTTCATATCAGATCATCTTCCAGTAGTTCAGCTCTAGCTTTTTGACAAGGGAAGGTTCCATCCCATTATAACACGAGTCTTCGACTGCAGGGTTCTCTGTGAGGGCCCTTTGTCTCAAGCAAATTTTGTTTCTACACTTTGTTAGATTTATCACAGTTTTCTAACTATGTCCTCTGATCACAAATATTATGGCCGACTAAATATATTTTCTTAGTTTTTTATTGTAACGATTTCTGCCCGCAAATAAATAATTGTCTGAACATATCTTTGGTGATTGAAATTTACTCTCACTCATATATGTACTTTCTTTTCCATAATAGTAAGACGTTTTTTTCTTTAGCATTGTTGTTTTCTCACTTTTGATTTGCTAAAAGAAATGCATTGTGGAGCTGGTAATGCATTGCGTGGTCAGTTATTGGTACACGTGGGCACAATAAATTTTCTTTTTAAACAATTTTATAGGAACCCCGGAATTTCGAGGGCAAGAGAATTATTGGCTGGATCCATCCTAAGTTTAAAAATATAGTATTTTCACTACGAGATAATGAAGTTATAAAAGCGATACCAATTTGGGGCAAGAGAATTATTGGTTGGATCCATGCTAAGTTTATAAAATATAGTATTGCTTTGCATGAAAGTCACTACGAGATAATGAAGTTAATAAAAGCGATACCATTTTGTCTATGAATTCGCGTGGATGATTCTTCTTCTTGTGTAACTGTGCATAGGTTATCAGCAGATCTTAACATCCATAAGAAAAGCACAAAGTCCAAAACAATGTCCCTCTCAATCATTTATTATTTAGAATATTTAAAGTTTCACTAAAGCATTTAGTGAATCTTTCTTTTCGACCCTCTACTTTTAGGACGTGCAGATCAGATTCTCGCACACAGCCACGAAATCCATCTTTTCTCCACTTCATGAACACATCACAATCAACATTACAATCATTACTTCGGATTTTAAAACATATTCTAGTTGACATTGGAATAAGGATAAGATATTATATATTTCCCGATCTTGTGGGCAAATATACTCAGTGGTTTTTAGTGTGATTTTTTTTAGGTTTTTTTAGTCGGTTTTTATCGTCAAATTTTTCTAAAATTCGCAACAATTTATTGAAATCTCAAGTTTGATAGGTAATTTCTGCACAATCAAAGCATTCCAGAGATTTTTTCAGGGTGCTGAATCCAAATAAAAACCATTTTAAATAATACAAATCAAGATTAAACGTCAATTTTTTCCACCAAATTCTCTCACTGGAATCTCCAAAAAAATTACACTAAAAACAACTCCATAGATATAGCATGGTTCGTGCGACGCATATTCAGGATTTGAGCGTTAATTTGTGCCCAAAAAAAAATGCTTTTAGGTAGTCATTGCAAATCGTTTATTGAGTACGTATCATATATTCTAAGATTCCGCTGATGAAATACATTCCAGTTTAGGAATTCGCCACCGTTGTTATTCAAGTGGGGGAAAATGTATATTTATTTTCGTCCCCACACTTCAAACTAAAGCGTAAAATTAAATGCCAGAAATCTTTTGTCTCTCTGTGGAAATATTATGTTTTTTCCCCTCCGATATCTTCATTTCTATGTGCCGACCACGTGGTGACTACTTTACTACAACATTCATCCTAATATCGGACCGACAGACAAATTCTATCTAGCTAGATTACTTCATCGTAATTGACTTTGTCATTGTCTACAGACCCCACATAATTGTGGGAAATAAAATTTTTTTCGTCTAGTCATTTTTTTTGTAATTCTAAAAATTTTAACTGTTTAAATATAATTTTTTACGGTGGAAATCTTGACGCTTGAAAACTATAATTTAGATTCCCTAAAATTTTTACGAGATCTTTACCAAAATTTCCACCATCTTCTAACAAAATTGTGAACTCTTTAGACATGGAACGCATTAGTTGGAACTTGGTATGTGATACAGTTTTGGGTATTTATAGATTCGCCCTATCTTTACCTCATCATTAATATAACATTATAACTTCAGTGATGTTGCAGTCCTGCAGACTCATAGCTCATACTGTTCATTCAAATTACCTAGTCCGTTGTGAACGGCTAAGCCACAACTCAGCATTTGAGAGAATCAAAGATCGAAAGAATGGAAGCTAACAGTAGCGTGAGTAACAAGAGTGACAGTTTTAGGGTTGGGCAAGTCGAACTGAGGAACTTCTGCCCAGCGGATTTGGAAGACTTGTGCGAATGGGCTAGCGACGAAGAAGTGACCAAGTTCATGACATGGGATGCTTTTAAATCCAAAGAGAAGCTGAGTGAATTTCTGCTAAAGGTGGTTATTCCTCATCCATGGTTCAAGGCAATATGTTTCAGAGGGAAGCCTATAGGTCATGTCACGCTCAAACAAGGAACCGGTATTCACAACTGCGGAGCTGAGATGGGGTACGCGATCTCCAGAAGATACTGGGGGATGGGCTTCGCCACCGAAGCCGTGACTACAGCACTGAAAACGGGATTCAGGGAATTCCAGGGAATCAAGAGAATTGAAGCCCTTGTGCTCCCTGAAAACGTGGCGTCGGCAAGAGTTCTGGAGAAGGCGGGATTTGTTAAGGAAAGTTTCCTTCGTAACTACGTCCATGTGAAAGGGACCGTTAGAGACTGTCTACTCTTTAGCTATGCTGTTTAAGTATCAGAAACAATTTCAGTGTGACTCCGATTCCTGAAATCCATCCATCACGTTTCAGAGTGTACAGTGGGCTTCCATGATACGAAGAGTTATCTAATAAACATCAATTAAATACATTCTAATGGTTTGAGTATTGGCATTTCTATTAATATTAATATACATTTTAATTTCCGATAAGCGAAATAATATTGGCATCTCTTAAATAATAACTTAATGAATAGTATTGTCTGAACACGATTAGTATCAGTCTCTGTACTTTGTTAGATCTTCTACGTTAACGATAATATTTCTTTAATGTTGGTTTATTTTGGACAGTCTGTTTTATAAGTCAATTACTACTGTAAAGATTCACAGGTGCTAGAACGACTTTTTCGTAAAAATGCTTTGGAATAATTTTTGTATTATAAACTGTATGTATCATTTCATTTCCTTTTGAATAACAAAGTATAAACGTAACGAATCGCAGCTGAAATAAATAATAATGTTAATTTCGCTTTAATAAAATCTAAAGAAATGCTCGCGAGATCAATCGTGAAAAATGGTCATGGTAACTGGTATATAAAGAGTTTGAGAAGTGCACTGTATGTTAATATATGTACATCTCAATTGCCCATATGTCTGGGTTAATTTTTTTCCTTCCAGGGAGAGACGTTTTACAGCTTTAAATGGCGGTGATCAAAATGTTATATTAACATAGTTTAATATTTATATAAAATTAAATAGAGATATAATATATATGTCAATTAGAATTAGTTTGGCAGTTTGAGAGGAAGGAATAGAATTTCTCTATTCAGGTTCAATTCCCATTGGAAATCGACAGTATATCTATATTTTTCATATAGAATATATAATTTTGTGCATGTGAAAATAATAATTATTATTATTACAACTATAAAAATTTATGGTTATTATTAATATTTATTTAGATTAATTAGTTTTATTCATCTTAATAAAGATAAGGAATTGTTTAATAGTGTTTATAATTTTATGTTTGTACATAGAATATTTTGAGAGAAGGTGATTTTCATCTTACACTTCTAAATGTCCAATCTCCCATTTCACTTTGTAGCTCATGAAAGTTCATTCTCCTCTTATTCTTTATGCTAGTTAAAACAGGGAGAAACTTTTGATCTTTTAGATAAAAGTTTATTAACTCTTTATATCTTAATTTTATCTTAAGCTCTAATTATATATCACAACACCATTTCTCCTAAAACCCAAATGATTCTCCAATGATTTAGCCAAGCCGTGGCATCTTTATGTCATTGTTTATTGAATTTCTTGGAGTTTTGACTAGGGTTTGAAGCAATTTGTCTTTCATGTTTTTTATCTTGTTGTAGCATATTCAATACCTAATCATGGTCTTGCCCTCAATTGGTGAAAGATTTCCTCTTGTGAGGAGTTGTTGAAATTATAACTAGGTTCAATCCTCATAATGTATATTTGATCATTATGATTTTGTAAAGAGTTAAAAAGAACTTATTTAAGTCGAAAGAAAATTTGTTTCTGTCATGTCCCATTTGGACATTTTAAAGGTAAAAGATTTGAATTTTTAAAAATATAATTTTGTGTCGCCAAGTTGAAGTCCACCCTCTAAAAGACAAGTCAGTTCAGGCTTTAGAGGCACCTTTTCAGATGAGGAAAACATTATATATTGGCATTGGACACCACCATTTGGAAACTAATTCACACATCCTATGTGGAGAGGAAATTCAGAGCTATCTAAGGTAATCTCCTTTTGTGAAAAGAAAGTTTATGACACATTCTTTTGTGGTTAAGTGAGTTTTTTGATGTAGAAATTAGGTTGTAGATTGCAACTGCTCATGAAGTTTTAATCAAAATCACTACACACAAACCTACACTACTTCCTTGCGAACATTAATTGACAATTTATAACAAAAATCTTAGACATGCAGGAAGAAATAACACATATGTAACAAGTATTTTTATCCGGGGAAATAAATCTGCTAAAAACCCAATGCCTTCTTGGATTAATCAAATGAATAGAGATGTATTACAAATGCTTGGCTCAATTGAGCTCACCCAACAAGTGCAAAACCTATCTCTCTTCTAATTGAATCCCTTTGACCCGGACTTAGTCAAATTTTACCTTGCTTGAGCACTTATTTCCTTGCGTTGTTCCTAGAGGAATTGGCCCATATTAATTAGGAAATTCATCTTATTGAATTGCAAAATTCCTTAGGTTGATAATCTAACTTCACGCAACACTTCTACACTCAAGATCGGTCTAAAATTGATGTTACACTTTTGGGAATCTCCACCTCAACTTGGTAACTTGAATTCTATGCATGCAATAGGTATTTTAGGTTGATTGACCAGTCAACTAGATGATCACTAAGTTTGATTGCAGACCCCTGCTTAATTGAGCTTCCACTTGTTCCTCCAAAAGTTGCAACTAGTTTAACTAAAAACAACATGAGATAATTGTCCTTGATTGCTAAAAATTAGCAATCACACAGAACTGAACTCTAACTCCACCAACTTGAATTTACTGAGTAAACTAGATGACACAAGGCATGTCACACAAGTTAACATCATCCAAGTTGTCTACTAATGTGGAAATTCAAATTTTCTCAATTTAATTAAGGCAAAATGAAATTGAGAATTTCTTGCTGCAATTTTGAACACTCCCTCTCAGCAAGAAAGGGATTATCAACCACCCTTATCCTAAACGTGTGGAACTCAAAGGCCTTTGTCAAAATATCAACATCTTATTCCTTTGTGCAAGAACATTATCTGCCTTTGCACACAATCTCGTAAATGGTGATATCAAATATATATATTCTTAGATCGATTGGGAAAACCATGCTCTTCAGAGACCCTAACGCAACTATGATTATCATAGTAGATCACAATTGGATCTTTCAGAGAGCTTCATTCAACTATGATTATCACACTAGATCGCAATTGAATCTTTCAGAGAGCTTCATTCAACTATGATTATCATAGTAGATAACAATTGGATCCACCATCTCACGAAATAATCCAACAAGTATCTCACATGCTTCTTGACTGAAAACCAATCTGCATCTGTGAAGTTACAAAACTTCAATCCCACTGTCCGTCTATACCATATTCCAAACTAGTAGTTCCTTTGAGGTATTGTAGAACATGCTTAGCTTCCCTCCAAAATAACTTAGTTGGCCTAAAAATAAATTGGCTCAATTGGTTAACTACATAGCACATATCTAGTCGTATGTTAATAGGATACATTACTGACCCAATGAACTGTCGTAAACTGTAGCATCCACTTCCTCACCTGAAGTGGCATACTCTTTCCTCTAGTTGATCGCTAGATGTGCCTCGATGGGTTTGCAACTATCCATGCATAACCTCTGAAGTATCTCTTTGACATACTTTCCTTGAGAGACAAATAGTTCTCCGTCACCTTTCCATACTTCCAATCCGAGGAAGTAGTGCATGAGACCCATTTCCTTCATTTCAAACTCTCTTGCAAGGTCCTCCTTACAAGATTTGATCAGCTGCTCATCACCAGTTAAAATCAAGTCATCAAATTATAAGACAACAATCAACAATTTACCTTCTACTAAGATATGATATATTTTTGCATCTGTTTCACTTTTGGTGAAGCCCAAACTGATAAGATAGCTATCAATATTGTTGTACCAAGCACGAGGTTCTTGCCCAAGACCATACAATGCTCACTTGAGTCTATACACATGGGACTCCTAATCAAAAGTCTCAGATCCTTATGGTTGATCAATATACACCTCCTCCTCAATAAATCCATAAGGAATGTTGTTTTCACATCCATTTGGTGGATCTTCCACCCCATTTGTGCAACTAGAGCAAGAATTGATCTAATGGATGAGTACCTTGCTAGAGAAGCAAAGGTCCCTACATAGTCAATTAGCTCAACTTAAGAGCACCCCTTGGCCAAAAAATTGGCCTTGTAATTTTCTATGCTTCCATTTGTTGCATGTTTTACCTTGAGTATCCATCTCAAGCCCATCGTTGATTTATCTGTTGGTCTCAGGACAACTTCCCAAACACTCTTCTTTACAATGGATTCATATTCCTCCATCATTTCATCAAGCCACACAGGTTTCTCTATTGCTTCATCCAAAGAGGATGGCTCAGTCTCTACAAGCTTAGTCATTAGAGCCATGCAGCTAGTGTATCGATCTCTTGACCTTGTCTACTTGCATTGATTTGAAGGACCACCCACATTTTCCCTCACATCGTGAAAAAGTCTCTCAGCTTCCCTAGCCCTCTTCCTTCCTTCTCTGGATGGTTCTTCTTGAGTGGTTGTCGCCACTCTCTAATCCTCAACTTGTGTCTTCTCCACAACTTCTTGAAGTTCCTCCTTTGGAGTCAAAATCTCCTCTTCTGGTGAGATATGATGCTCCCTCTCAAGAGAGCACCATATCACTTTAGCTTCATCAAATTTTAGATCCCTTCATACAAATGTCATTCTAAGGGATGGAAAGTACACACAGTAGTTATGGGGAGTTTCTATGTAACCCACAAATACCCTCAATTTCATTATCGATTCTAGCTTCTTCCTTGATTCTTTGGAGACATGGAAGTAAACATAAGCTCCAAAAAAATCGAAGTGTGACAAATCAGACTTTCTCCTTGAGAAATCCTCCTCTGGCGTAATCATACAAAGAATCCGATGAGGACTCTAGTTATGCAAATAAATTGTTGTGTTTCCCGCCTTAGCGCACAAATGCAAAGTTAGGCCTTGATCACATGACATTTCTTGTGCTACCCCCACAATGCTACAGTTATTTCTCTTAGCCACCCTATTCTGTTGTGGGTTGCGGGGTGTTGTCAACTCTCATCGAATGCCTTCTTTTCATATAAATTTTTAAATTCATTCAACACGTACTCACTTCCATTATCACTCCTGAGAGCCTTCACCTTCTTGCATGTTTCTTTCTCAACCAATTCCTTGACTTCCACAAGCTTGGAGAATGTCTCATCCTTCTTTTGCATGAAAAACAGTAAGCACTTCCATAAGAAGTCATCAATAAAAATTAAAAAATATTTGTGCCTAGTAGTGGAGGCTATCGAGAAAGGTCCACAAACATTAGAGTTGATCCTTTCAGGGACTGCGTGTGCTTTTCTATCCCGATCATGGAGTGTGTATTTTGTGTACTTTTCTAATGTACATCCTTTGTATACATCTTGTTTCTCAAGTGCTCCTTTGGGGAGGCCTCTGGTTCTCTGCTACATGATATTCAAAATTC
Organism: Pinus taeda; assembly: GCA_000404065.3. NCBI lineage: Eukaryota > Viridiplantae > Streptophyta > Pinopsida > Pinales > Pinaceae > Pinus > Pinus taeda. Next base: position 23,481 of record APFE031112572.1, on the reverse strand, counting down.
CATGATGCAAATGGCCAAGTCTTCTATGCCAAAGTTCACCGACATCACGGCTCTGCACCTTCTTTGCCTTTGTGCTCAATGCAACACAATCCTCCACATCTAGCTTGTACAGGTTCTTCACACATACTCCAACCTACTTCACTTGCCCCATGGCTATGTGTCTAAGGAATGCCTTTCCTTTGGTTAAGATCACATCATAACCACACTCTTCTAAAACTGCAACAAAGACAAGATTTTTCTTTAGGCCCGAAACAAGCATGACATACTTTAGCATGAGGGGGGAGCCTGGCTCCCTAAAAAAGGTGATTGTACCAATCTTGATCGTTGCACCTACAAATATTTCTCCTCTGGGTCACTAAAAAAATATATATTTCTCGACATGTGGATGATTCGAACTTAAACAAGAATGAAAAAAATTACATATCTAACCATAAATATAGAGACACAACAAGAGAAACACTTCATTTCATTAATATAAAATACTAAAATATGCTTACAAAGAGAATGGAAATAAGACTAGCTTGGATGATTGTAGCTTATCTCTGAGAAGGGATGTGCTACATGCCTTTAAACTTTGTTACAATAAGGTGTTAAGGCCTATTTATTATTGAGAAACAATGGAAAACCCCAAAAATCCAAAAACATAACCCTAGGAGATGAAGCGCCAAAACAATGGGCCCTGTTTGGGTAAATTGGTACATCAACTTCCTAGGGTCGTAACTTTGGCATACGATATTTGTTTGATGTGCACAATATCTTATTAGAAATATCTATCTGAGCACTACAAATTTCGATGGGACATTATTAATAGTACAATAATTATGGCCCTGGTTTTCCCAAAAAAACATTGTTTAGAGACTCAAAATAACTCCAGAAGTTTAGGACTTGAAAAACTGCCAAAAATAGTAAATTGTTCTATAATTAAGGAAACTGAAAAACTGAAAGAGACAGTGGTGGGGGACCAAGTGGAATAACCAAGCGGGCACCAACGTCCACCTAGATTAGTCCTCTCCCCTAAATGGTCCCCATTACGATGAGTGCCTCCATGAGATGGGGAAACTTCTGCTAAACTTGGTCCCTAGTGAGTCACTTGCTTTTGTGTTGGAGTTGGCCAGCTTTAACAACTTGATATAGTTGGATATTCTGCTAGCAAGTGTTCTTGACCTGTGTGTCCATAATCTGATTAGTTGTGACCTATTCCATGTACTATGGGATTAAATCTGCTGGTGTGAGATGTTATACAATGTCTTATGTGTCTAGTAATGGTGGGAAGTATGTTCGAAGGCAGTACACATTGAACACTAGGTGCAAGCCAAGGAATGGGGGAATGTTAAGCTTAAAACAATTGCCTCCCACAACCTTGGTAGTGGTGTAAGGACCATATTGGAGTGGTCTAAGATTTCTATAGGCCCTGGTAAGGCGTTCTTTATGCAAATGTAACCAAACATTATCACCCACCTGAAATTTGTGTGGCACCCGATGTTGATGAGGTAACTACTTGTACTTGGCATTTGAGTTCTCCAAGATGTCGTGAACTTACTGGCAGATGTGTTGGATGCATTCAATAAATCTGGTTGCTTTATCAACCTAAGACAATACATTTGTGGTTTCTGTTTTTGTAGTCACATGAGAAATGGCAACATGAATCAAACACAATTGTTGAAATCCTAGACCCACCTGAAAGGGACTGCGACTAGTCGAGCTATAGAGAGATCTATTATAATTTTTCTACACATAGAGAATATTCTCATCCTAGGTTTGTGGATGCTTGGATTTGTACTTGTTTAGTACGTGCACTATCATCCTATTGATGACCTTTATTTGGCCATTGTTTGGGGAAGTTTTAGTGTCTACGGATAAATGCTTAAACCCCTAGACTAGTAACTAAGTCTAGAACAATAGTGCAAAGCATTCTCTACTTTTTCTATGATCAACAAATTAAATAAGAGGTAAAGAGGCCTACCTGTAGCTTTTTCTTACTCCTTATCTCGCTTGATCAATTTTGTCGCTCCTCTCCATCCTTAAACCACTTGAAGAGTACCTACACAGAGACAGAAGACAACAACCGATCAAAGCATATGATAATGATCTATTGATTAAACATAGCATGGAATCAAGTACATGATACACATATGAAAGCATAAGTGAATAACACAAGCATATGGAAAAATCTTTGAACACTTTATTAGTAAAAGGAAGAGTTACAACCCATTGCGAGATTTAGCATCACTCCTCCAATTCAATCCCATCCTCTCCTCATAAAAAGCAAGACATTTTGACATCATTACAATACTTGAAATCAACTCAAGTCTCATACTAACAACGTCTCCCTATAATTTAGTAATTTCCAGCCCCTGATCACTTAGATGAGTGATCTTTTTATAGGTGAATGAAGGAAGTTATGCCATAAATGGTGATAATGAATGCCCTCCCAAACTTCGAATTTAGTTCCATGGAGGAAGGGATAAGGGATTGATGTTCCTTAACTCCCTTCCTCATCCAAATACGAGCTCAAAGGAGTAGATAGCCTTGAGAAACTTCTAGAGTGATCCAATGGATAAGGAATATTTCAAACCCTCATGGAAGTTATCTCAAAGTGGCCCAGCACAGGCCAAAGAGGGCTCAAGTGCGTTGCATAACACCCTATTAATGTATGGTTTGCATTGCAGCGCACCCTAATGAAGGCCTGCCTATGTTGATCTTCTTAGAGGCAATTTTTGGATGATTTTGGTCATGAAACTTCTTTGGAAGCTAGGCATTCTGATGGTTAACTTCTTTAGGGCATGTAACAACTAAATTAGGGTTTAACAAGCCCTAATAGTACTGATCTACAGGTTGGGGTTGATGTGCCCAAATGGATCTTTAACAGATTCCCCTAAAGCATGAAGTCATAAATATGTATGGTGAGTGAAATGATTTATCATGTGGAGAGGAGGTTTCAAAGCAGAAGGTGACCTGCATTAATTAAAATACATAGATCATGATAATTTGATTTTTCTCATGAACTTGCTGAGGGAAGGCATACCCATGCTCAGCTTATAAGCTTTCATTACATGTACAAATACAGTCATCTACAGATATAGAACCTTGAATGGATGACCATGAATGTAAGGCCATTGTGCATTTGATTTAGTACTCCTAAAAATATCGCAGCCCGGATGGATGAAACTAGATTTGGGGTCTTCAATCTCATTCTATCTTTCGCTCAAGTACAAGTCTAACCATGTGAATAGATGATCTAAAGTTGAACATGGAAAGACATTGTCTGATTACCAGCCAATGAGGTAAGCCATTAACAGACGCTAGAGGAATCACCGATAATGATAATGACCCTCAAGGTACTATAGTACATTTCACATGGTGTGAATAAATGATTTGATGTCGAACACCATACAAAGTCTTTCGATCGAAGGCCATTGATGTAAACCTATCACCAGAAGCAAGAAACCTTCCACTGATGTATGCAAGCTTCAAGGTACTGAAGGGGTGTTTCTAAGTCAACTTCTAGGATGATGTGCTGATGTCGACAATAACTGACTCATCATAGGAGGGCCTTGATGTATCCCATATCAATGACATGAAATGAGGTAAATTATTTTGGAGATGAAAAATCGACTGACAACACAAGGTTCAAGAATGGCAGTCATGAAAATGAAGGTTTACAGTATTGCAAAGGATGAAGTTTGAACTGAATGACTTCTCTTGAACATGTCGACGACACTAAGATGAATTGGTAGCATTGACCCAAAACAAAGTAATGGATGGTATGATAGACCAACGGTGTGATAACCATCAAGCTGAATAACCCAACCCACATAGTCACGATTATGAAGTGAAAGTGTCATGTTTAAGAGCGACTTGCTACCATAAAGTGTTTTCTCCTTTTTCCAATTTTCCCTAGTCATTGTTGACCAGTACCTCTTTATTTTTATCAAGCTTGAGGAGGATAACATATGCTTCTTGTATAATTTCACCATTTGGGTGAATCCATCGCTATTTGATGCTTTAATGAGTCTAGTGAAGGTGAAACTCGGTCTTGTCTAGATGGAAAAGTTTGTCACTATTCAATGTTTTTAACGAGTTTAACGACAAAGATAACTCGATCCTTTTCATGTTTATAGAGTTTGAAAAGGGACAAAAATAAAACTCCACAAGTTCTTTTTCATAAAATAATCTCTCAAGTCCGAAAAAGCATAAAATAATACATGAGAGATATCGTTTCCAATCCTTTAATGAGTTGGAATGGACAAATGCTCAAGAATCTTTTCATATTTCGAGAGTCTGAAAAGAGCTTAAAGAGGACTCCAAGGGGGTTCCTTTTTCATTTCTAACAAAGCTCAAACAAAAGATAAAAATTTGCTTTGTGGTCAAAGATATTCAATTTACATTTGAGCACGTGAAATTCTACATTTCAATTGTTAAACTTGCTCAAAACACCATCAAAATGGATTAAAAATCCCTATTCCATGGTTAAAAATGAATAAAACCAATGTTTACTCGATTAATGTGTAAGAAATAAACATAAAAACAAGTTTCACCATTCATTTTTATCATTTCACATTTACCCTTTGATTTTTGTGCTCTGAAGCAGTTTTTACCTCGAAGTTCACTAGGTGATTGCGGAGGATTTAGTGGACCGTTCCTCGTGCTGTCTGAACCAGGTAGGAGCTATCTTTGTTCTCTTTCATTTCATTCCATTTATTTTCAGTTTTAAGAAAAAAATTTGAGGTTTTGAGGTCCCTAGGGTTTCAATTTTAAACTCTGGAATCAACGCGCCCTTTCAATATTGAAAGGTGCATTACATTGCACACACCTAGAAAGCTACATGCATTGCAGTGCACTGTCTCTAAGGAAGGGGTGCGATGGGTGCAAAACCCAAGTTTACACAGCTAGTTTCTCCCAAATTTTCCACTGTTTTTTGCAAAATATGATCCTAATTTGTCTAATGGTTGAATTACAAACATTCATCATATCAAAATGGTGATTATATGGAGAGAACGAGAGAACAAAGAACAAGATATGATCACCCTGAATAATCAGGGAACAGTTGAGGCCCTAAGGAATTGTGAGTTACTCAAGTATTTCTGATTATGTAGCATGTGGCAGCAGATTAAGCTTTTACGATTCCTTGTTCGTTCATGGGATCCTACTGATCAGGGCTTTCACATTAGGGACATAGTGATCCCATTTACCATTGACGACATCTACTTTCTGACTAGACTATCGAGGTAGGGTGCCCCCATCTAACTATCAGGATTTGCCAGAGGAGGTGAGTCAGTGAGAGACTATATACGACAGTTCTACCGAGAAGGAGCTCAACTTAGCAGAGATAAAAAAATTAACATCAGGGATGTTAGTGATTTGCCATTGAGGACGATCCTCTTCACCCTTGCCAAACTGACTGGCAGTGTGACACTACACTTGGCAAACAGATCATATATGCAATATGCTTTAGAGTGTTTAGAGCCAAAAGCGTTCAACTGGTGTGAGGCAGTTCTTTCATCTGTGAAAGAACAACTGACTAAGGTGAAGAGTGGAAAGACAAAGAATTTTGGCTATGGGTTGATCCTGATTTCTTTTGCCTTGGAGAGAATACCACTTATGCAGCCACAACTTGTTTCACTGGGTGTATCTGGACCTAGAGATCCACGGATGCAGAGATGGGTAGATCTTATGGCTAGACATGCTGGTCAATCATTGATCTCATTTACCCCTGCATTCTTTGAGTGGTTTGATCAACATGATATGGCCACCACAAAATATCCATATTCAGGAATGGATTTTCATGGTGATCCAGACATGATGTTACCAGTTGGAGCACAGTGGAGTGTTATAGGTAAATTGTTTGACCAAAATGTTTTTTGATTTTAAATTTTCTACATTTTTTTATGTTTTTTTATTATTTCCAAGACTAAACAAAATATTTTTTAATGTATGCACATGTTGGACCTGTTCAACTTGTGGGGCACCAACAAGAGGCAGGTGGGCTAGTACTAAGACCTGTTGGGAGAGTAGTTCTCCGAGACTTAGATTTAGCCAAGACATTGGCTGAGCCACATGACCACATAGAGGGTTTGACCCTATGCATTCCAGATGTCCAGATTAAGGAGTTGCCTATGCGACTGCAGTGCCACACCATCGGTGTGCCGAGTCGTTGGATGAGAATTTTACACATGATAGCACAGGCTGTGACCTGTTATCATGAGCAACACTAGTCTGCTTAGATGTTTTTTGCATACATTTTGAGCTTCTGGATAAGATGACAAATTTTTGTCTTAGACACAAACTGTTTGTAAAAACTTTTAAAACAAATATCTATTTTACTTTTAGAGTTTTATTATGGTTAAGTGATGAAATCCTATTCAATTGATGACGTGAATTGAAAATATTTACTTTACATATGTCGCAAATGTCTATTTAACACATAATTCGCTAGAGAATCAATTAATGTGTTTATATTTATGGAAATATGATGATATTGAATAAACTCAAAATACCTTTCCAAAATACGAACCCTAAGGAACATGCGATGAATTGCTGGGTATAAATGCCTAAGTTGTAGTATAGCAAGTTGTGAGTCTAACCTAATGATGATTCAACATATGCCAAGTGAAATGGCATCAGAGAGAAGTTAAATCAACATGCGATACTCAATACAAATCCCTCTAAAACCCACTAACTCACCGCTTGGAGTGAAAATGGCCCATGCTACAGAGGATAGATTCTGCATACTACGACTAGCCCCATCGCGTAACCAACAAATGGTTCTAAAAATTTTGACATCTGCAACAAATGCAAAGTGGATTACTTAACCAAATAATAATTCTAAAAGAAACACACACACACACACATGCAATCAAAGCATATATACAGTGAGTTTTACTACACTTATCTAAGCATAGTAGCGTTTCAGGTACAACCCATTTTGGGGTTGCGACAATGGAATCCCATCATAGTCCACTAACTCGTAGTCACCTTTCATCAAAACAGGCTTAAAAATATAAGGGCCCATCCAAAGAGGTTAAAATGTTCCTGCACTAAGTTTATCAGACTTCTAATCATAAAGACAGACCAGGTGACCTTCTGAGAAGACACGAGGCTTGACATTTTTATCATATTGCACCTTAATTCATTTCTTATGCGCTTTGTTAGCCAATGCGGCATCATGATGGGTTTCATCTAGATGTATTAACTCTAAGAAACGTGCTTCTTCTTCAGAAGTTTCAGGTAGCAAGTCAATCGCAAGCTTGAGAGATGAGATTTCACATTGGATTGGTAAGACTACTTCCAAACCATACACCAATTGAAAGGGTGTAAATCCAGTCACATTTCTCACTGAGCTTCGATATGCCCACAGAGCCGAGTATAGGATTAAATGCCAATTTAGTTTATGAACTCCAATCGTTCTTTGCAACATGTGCTTAAGGACTTTGTTGATAGCCTCAACTTGTCCATTAGCTTGCGGTTAGTATGGAGTAGAACTATCATGTGACAGTCCTAACTTGGTGGTCAATTCAACCATCACGTGATTGCAAAAATGTGATGTTAAGAAACCAGCTCACAAAAATATAGAAAAGATAGATCAATGCCTTAGAATTTAGCCTCTTTGAGGGGGAAACCTCCTTTACATTACACAAATGAACAATTCTTGGATTCTATGGGGCACAGTAATAAAAATATGGGGACAATATGGGCACAACAATATTAATAAGGGATACCACTACAATAGTAATGGGGTAATCACTAGTATTATAGGGACCTATCATGCCCCTCTCCTTCAAAAAAATTGTTGTCCTCAAAGCTTGAGTAGTTCTGCTTCTATATAAAATTCTCATCCTCCCATGTGGAATCTTCAGTGGATAAGTTCTTCCACTTGATGAGATACTCCGAAATTGATCGATTTCGTAGCTGTCGAATTCTTGTTTCTATGACTTCTTCCTGTTCCAATATAATTTTTCCTTCCTCATCAAGTTCTGGTAATATTTTTTGAACTGGGAGCTTGTCACCTATAACCTTCTTTGAACATGAAACATGGAAAACTGGGTGCACTCAAGACGCTGCAGGAAGCTCCAATTTGTATGCCATAGTACCAATCTTTTGCAACACCTTGTACGGACCATAAAACTTTGGTGATAATTTATTATCCTTCTTAGCTTGCTTGAAAAACATTTGTTTATATGGTTGTAGCCGTAGGAATACCCAATCACCTACATGAAAACTTCTTTCACTACAATGTTCATCTGCTTGTTGTTTCATTCTATTATGTGCCAACACGAGGTTATCCTTTAAGAGTTGGAGGACTTGTTTTTGATGTTCGATGTGATGTTCCACTACTTGAACCTTAGAATTTTCTCTTAAATATGATGTAATGGATGGTGGCTGATATCCAAAAAGTGTCATAAATGGTGGCTGATGTTAGAGCTTTGGATTCTAGGGTTTCGCTGCTCCAAATAGGTCATTGTGGCATTTTCGCTATAACTTTTTTCTGTGATGTTTCAAAAGCTAAAAAAAAACCCATTTGTGATGAAACCATGCTGAACCTTGGTTTTGATTTTCAAAACTTTTTGCACTATATTTGCGGAGATATGATCTAAGGAAGTTGGTCTTTTTGCAGACTCCTGAATTACATTCCAAACAGGTGACCTGGGAAAAATCATCATAACTTTCTCTCTGAGCATGAGATTGAAATTTCGTAAGAAGGTATAGAAAGAAGACGGAATGCAGTTTCTTGTATATATTTTTTAGAGCCAAAGGTCGAAACAGTGACTCATGGCACGTCGTACAAGTTCGCTCTACTGAACTAGTCTATAATTAGGTCACTATGGGAGATTTCGCATAAGTCTTTCTTGGAGAATCCAATTTGGATCAGACTTGTGGCATTAGAAAGAGGATGTAGAGGGCTACTACAAGATGAAATTTCAAAACTGGATGGTCCGAAATTACAGAGATACATCATATTCAATATCAAGCTCCTACAAAGTGAAAAAAGGTG